>JAAMPD010000869.1:0-34510 GCA_025266255.1 Trissolcus basalis
GCAAATGATGAAAATAAAAAACTGAAATAAACATCATCCATTAACAAGCTTAAAAACACAACTTTTTGCTTTCAATCTTCCAGATATGAATTTATTCTTTCTTTTTTTTTCATTTTAATTAATCAATAATCCACTTTTTACTCATTTCTCAACTCGAGATTACTAATTATTTATCTCCTCGAATCGTTGAATTAATGTTTAATTCATTTTTCTATAATTTTTTGCATTTTCATTTTTGCCCCATCGAAAGTCCAGTCATTTAATTAACAAGATCAATCCGGTTAATATTCCTTAACCGGGAGAAAAATTGCTCTGCCCGCTCTAATTACCGTAATAATTATATGCGCGCGGGTAGACAAATATCCAATTGAATATCTCTCTCGGATGTGAAAGTTTTATTAATCTTTTGCGGAACACTCGAATTCAATAATTAGTTTCCGTTTCGTCAAAGTTGCCGATCAGCGACCCAACTCGACCATTCAATAACGGAGTTGGCTGCCGGTGACATCCAATCTGTCCGAATATCAATTAGACGCGGGAATGATCCGTCAGCCCGATAGACAATGACGTATCGTGTATCGCATGACGATTTTGTGTCGTACGTCACAGCGTCGACTGCTCGCTCGGGCCCGGCTGTATTCTTTGATCGATCTCTAATCTAATATCATGTACAGTTGCGAAAGAGAAATTCCCCTGGCGCAATTTCGTTAGCGGTTTATGTTACCTCAATTGCATTGACGCGAAATTGTGGCAATCATAGTCAATTATTAAGAGCCTCGATGATAAATGCGCGCTCGGCCAACAGAATTGCTCCAGTCAAATTTTAATCTCGCTCTCTCTCTCTCTCCCTTTACTGCTTAAGTCGCGTGATTAGTCGCGGGGAAACGGCATTTTTCCTTTATCCTACGCTCCTTTGTGGGTGAACAAAAGTCAAGACCAGAATGAAAAAGGGAGATGAAAAAATAAAGCTGCAAAAAATAAAAAAATAAAAAAAAGAAAGGCAAACAGGAGAACGACGAGGATGTGGTCGCGAGATGTGTCCGAAGAAAATAAAAAAAGGGGGGAATAAGTCTGTGGCGCAGGAAATGAAAAAAGTCGGCAGCTGGATTTGATTAGCCGAGAGAGGGATGCCGAACTGAAACAATAATTTTCTCCCTTTTGACATTTAAACATTATCAAGAGCGTTTTGACTTCGCATGGGAATGACGTGACCGAAGGTTCCGATATGAAATTTGAGAGCGTTACGTGTTCGCTTTACTGGGTCAAGGGTCGGCAGGCTGCAAAATAAAAGCGCCGTGTAAGATCCTTAGCAGATCCCTTCCGACTAAGCGAATGTTTATATTCGTCGATAATTCATCCCCAGGCACGCTCTCTCTCTCTCTCCCAGGTTGATCAAACGGCTGCGAAATTTATGCCCGAGCAATTATAGAGCGAATTTCCTCGCCACTTTGAAGCACGCGCAATTACGCTTTTTCATCCTCCCGCCTTACAATTTTCACCTCCACTCTCTTGCCGCGCGCAATATTCAAATGAAAACGAAAGATATTCCTTCAATCTTTCCTCGTTCCACCAACAAAAAATAAAAACAAATTAAAAACTCAATTGAAAACAATATTAAAAAGTAAACAAAAATTAATACATAAAAAAAATTGATGATAAAAGTAGAGTAAGTTGAAATTGAAAATTTTATGTCTGTGAAATTTTATATCTGTAATAACTTTTTTTTTTTTCATCATTTCAGGTTGAATTTCGTGATGAGGGACAGAAGTTTTGAGAACGATCAGAGAGCAATCAGTTGGGCGCGTTCACGCCGATCGAAGAGAGGAATTTGAATAGGTCATAGGAAATTGTCCATTGGAACATCACATAAGTTGGCAAGATGAAAGCGCAACAGGTCGAGACACCGACAATGCTTCCGATATTGCTGCGAACGTCAACTTACAGCTGTTTTATTGAGGAATTTATATATGGCGCAGGAGAAGAATTTTTAACCTGTGCTCGCGATACACCCCAAGAATGCTCCAATCTGCACGCGGTTTCTCCTACAATTATCTATCAACAACTTTCACATGCACATGGCAAATTGCGCCAATTTGCCATCACAACGATTATGCAATTTGCTGTCGCTTTTTTTCTCTCTCGTCTCCCTCCTCGGCTTTGGAATCAGAGTTTACGTGTGCGCGTGATGTATGTTTCGGCGAAGATCTTCGGGCAAACAACTCGTTCAAGGAAACCTCGAAATTCCGCAGAGTGCAAATTCATAAACACCGCACTGCGAAAAATGCACGTTTTAGAAAAACAACATCGCCACTTTTCATTTGAACATTCTCATGTTCCTTCGCATAGCTAAAAATATTTTCAAAACAATTTTCAAAAAATCGTGTATTTTTTTATTAACTCTTTTTTGCAAACACTTTTTTTCATTGTTTTGACTTGGAAATGGGGGAAAAATAGTTATAATAAAAATAGTTCGCGTTCGAGATGAATTATTTTCAAAAATTGACCCACTGGATTTCATTTTTCTGACTTGGTTCACATTTTCAGGCCCGACAGATGTAATATCAAACCTTCACGTGAATCCTATTCCGTTGGAGTAAAAATCCATTCCCTTTTCATTGTACTGAACAAGTCAACAATTTGAAAAAAAAAGAAAGGAGGGAAAACTAGCGGGGCGGGGGTGGGAAAGAACACTTTTGAAACTGGCGAAAGGTTGGGTGCACTGTGGGTAATTGACACTCGGCAGGTTTGCGGCGCGAAACGGACGTGAAGCGCGAAGGCACAGCGCGCCGTTCGAAAGTGTACTGACAGTGGGATTTCGGTGTGCGAAGAGCGTGAGAGCACCGGCCGATGATGCGCTGCCGCTGGCGCTCCCTCGCGGCCGCGCGCAACTCCAGCATCTGCCCAGCGGTTTTATTTATTTTTTTATTTCGTCTTCGCCCCCTTTTTTGATTGCTGTTTGATCAAGCAAAGACATCTCGACGGGCTTTTTAAATAAATTCGAGCAACGCGCAACCGTACAAGTGGACTTCTCAGGACAGAAGGTTTTCAGTTTGGGGAGCGACTGTCAAGTGCATCGGAGCTTCTGGCTTTGTTTAGAAATCGTTATCCGGTGGATGAATTAGTGAGCGACTCGATTATGTTTGCTTTCTCGATTTGGTACAGCTTGGTATTTCGAATTAACTTCAGTCAAATTCAACGTTAGAAAGTGTATTAAGTTGTTGAAAACGATACGGTCGTAAAAAAAAAAAAGCTGCACAAGTTTATAAGACGTATAAAAATTATAAGGAGACTGTTCGAAAAGTTATAATTGTAAATTGTTTGAGTGAGAGACAAAGTTTCGAGCGACTTATTTTTATGAAGTTGTGCAAAGGAGCGAAGTTTCTGTTGTAAAATCATGATAAGGTTTATATTAAGGTCGGGGCGGGATTACAACTGAATTTTGAATGAAATTTTTACGACCAAATGTCCGGATTATGGTTTACGTTTGCATCAGCGGGTTATTTTCAACTGGCTGAGTTTCTCTTGTAGACAACTTTAACAATTTTCTTCCCTCGCTCTGTTGTTTATCACGAGTTTTTACTCTCGATACTTGGGTAAGTGAAATTTCGTAGATAATTTTTTTTGTCTTGTTTATTTTTTTTCAAGTCAAGTGATTGATATATTTTTAAGTTTTATTGATTTGAATTATTTTTTTATTTAAGATGAATGATGGGCGTACCATAAAAATTATTGGACCAATAAATCTGGTGCTGTGGGTGGGAAATTGAATTTTTATAAGCGTCAGAAAAAGAACAAATGAACAATTTTGAACAAAATTTAAATTTTAATATTTCCCAACGAGATAAATCTCGGATCACGATATAACGCTTTGAAAACATGAAAATTTCACCTTTCGTTTGATCCGAATCGAATTATATGCGAGTTAGGATAATTTGGTTTGAATTGAAGCAATAGAATATGCAAATTAAATGAAAATTGATAAAACATTGCAAATTCATTTTCCATGCATTTCGAAGAGAGTATTGAGAAAACGGAAGGTAGGACATAGAGCAGAGTGGCGGATCAATAATACCAATTTAATAAATCTCTTTACTCTAGTTTTATTTGAAATCAAAAACGGGGGTACGGGTGTTCGATTCTTCGAACACACGTACATGTAAATTCGGCACTATTCACGACTTAAAAAACCCACGAGACGTATTTTAAGTTCACGAAAAGTGCGCTAATATATCAGCGTGACAGATTATTTCATGCACTATTTTTTGTGTAATATTCACATCTATATATTTGCATCTCGGCAGTAAAAAATTTACTTCCCTCAGATGTACATTCTTTTTAATAAAATTGCACCTCTCTCAAAACGCCAATTCAAATGTATAATTTAAAAAAAAAAAAACTTCTCTTGTATTGCAGAAACAAAATTCACGAGTCTTCAAAATTTCAAGTATCATTTTGCAGTTTAAAAAATAAGTTGTTGGAACTTATTTTTCAAATGCCATCAGGTCAGATGGAAAATAAAATGTATGGGCATAAATCGATAAACCGATACAAATTCGTCTGAACTGATGTTTTCTTTTCAATTCATAGTAATAACTCTTTATTTCCTCGCAAAAGAACACTTATCGTGTTACTCAACTTTGGAAAATAACAAAAAAACAAATGAAGCCTATAAAAATTAAATGAACGAAAACAAAAAGATGAGAATTTTATAATGAAAAATTTTAGCGCAAAACTAAAAATGATATTTTCCTCTGAAACTATTTGAAAAATGTCATGATGTCGTTTACCAAAAAATTGTACAATTTTGTATAAAATTTCATATATTAAATGCAAGAATTTGTGCTGCGAAATTTTAACGCGACTAAAAATCATCCGCAAAACTCGACTGAAAATAGCTGTGAAGCAGAACTGGCAAATTTCGGCGACACGAAAATATATGGCGGGGCAATTTGCAAACATTCTTCCGGTTCAATTGGAGCTTGTATATTTTTCATGGCTTTTACTAGACGTCCATCCAGTATGTGAAAAGTGTCCAAACATAGGCGCGACTTTTATCAGAGTAATCAGAGAGTTTGCGGCTAGAGCTCTCGTTCATGAATGAGATACGACGGCGCGGTTTTTCCTTGACATTGTGAGTGTGGCGCAAAAATTTATGTGCGAAAAGAAGCGCTCGGTGACCGTGACCGGGGCCGAAATAAAAATGTTTTTTTTTTTTTTTCTAGCGACATTTATTTCCAACCGGCGCGTCTCTGACGTTATTAAATTCCACGCGACACGTTTCCTCCTATGCGCGAATATAAAAGCAACCGAGTAGCGAAGTTGACGAAACGCTCTGATGAAATTTATTCCGAAGAAAGATGGTCCCATTGTTCGTACACTGAAATGGAATACGGCCGAGTTCGAAGGTCGTGCGTTTCATATTGAATAGCTTAATCGCAATAGCGACACACAAAAGAGATCGTCGGAGTGACGTCTCGGCCACACTATGGAAAACGGAATCATTCTGGCCGCTTTACAATTTTGTGTTTTGTATATCTTTCAAAATTCTCCCAACTCGTATCCTTTTTCCAGCGCAACTCGCCCAGTTTGACGCACCAAATTATTCATGTCATCATTATAGCACATTCGTTTCATCGGAAAAAAAATTAACAAAATTGTTTAATTAAAAAAAAAATGTTTTTTTTACATTTTTTCCTCATCGCTCACTTTTTCCACATTTGCAAAGCCGTTAAGGTAGTTGAGATGTGCAAATAGCAATTATTCACCGCATCGAAAACAGCATCGTAGCGTGATACTATTGTTACGGAAAGCAATTAAAACAATATAATCAGGCTGAAAAAAAAAAGTACACGTAGACGCTGGGTATTAGACGCGAGCGTCGATGCAACGTTATAATTTCATCGTTGTAACAGCAACAAATTCATAAATAGCTTATATACCGTCTGCAGAAATCTAACTGTGCATCTCGCCAGCTGTGCTTATTCATAAACACGCACTGGGAAGAAGAAGAAGAAAAAAAAAGATTGCTCGAGTATAATTGAGAAGCACAAAGGAGGACTGATTAAACAATTTCGACGTTCTCGAAATGGGAATGGAATGATATCTATTTCATTTGGTTTGTCAAACAACAACAGGAATCCAAATTTAATACTTTTGTAATTAATTTCAATTCCAGAAAATTCATTTTGATCCCAATTAGCCCGTTCGTTTCCTGTTCTGCTCAATTTTACAAAAGTACAATAATTTTGAGTGAAACTGTAACATGTATCGCTGGTGCACGATGCATATAAATTTTAACTAAAATATAAATGTTGAACTTTTAATTGGGTGACTTGAAATTGGTAGAGGCAAAGTTAACGTATTAACGAGAATTAATGGAATAAGAAAGAGAGTTAGGGTGCGTCTCGTTAAAGCCGGTCTAATTGCAAGCAACTCGAGAGTAAAACTGTATTTGGTGTTGGGATGACTGGGTCTGACGCAGAACAATGTAACTGCACATGCGTTTTCAGTTTAGTACCGATGCATTCGCATGCCAGAGCCAAAACAACAGAGGCAACGCGATACGTCAGATGCGTGTTTGTTCTAACAGGCGACGTCACAAGAATCCGTTATCGCGCGCCTCCGCTTAAATTCTCGTTTAAAACTATATGCGCGCGTCAACATGACATAATAAATCGCGTCGCAAATGCATCATTTTCATTCAAATTCTGCCGTAATTAAATTTTCCATCCACAATTTTTCAAACTGAATCAAATTTTTGAACTACATTTTTCTTCTATTTTTAATTTTCAAATATTATATTTCATGGGAAAAAATGAAAAATTCTTGAATATTAAAATAATACTTTTTGGTTTTATCTCTGTTCATTTTTTATTAAAAATTTTATACTTTGATGAAAAATTTAAATTGTTGGAATTGAGAAATAACAAATTTTAATTATTGAGGAAACGTTTTTGGCGTTGACTGATGGACTTGGTTATTAATTTGATAGAAAAATTGATTTCTGAAATTGAAACGGAAAAATTAAGATTAAAAAGAAAGGATGGAACGGAGTTGATGTAATTTTACTTTTTTGCTTCCTAAACAATTCATGAAACATGATCGATGCGACGTCAAAATGAGATTACTCGTTCAATCGCGTAGTCGTTGATTCGATATTCTTGGCACCGAATATCTAGACGGCGCTCTCTCAATTGGGAATTAATCGAAATCATCAGAGGAGTTGATTTTCGCGAAAGAATCAAATCTCTTGAGGATCTCGCAGTGACCCTTTCAAAATTTTCGACAACTCGAGAGGGGCTTTATTTATACTGTCCAAATGTTGTCAACAACTTTGTTTTTACGATCGTGATTCATCGATCCGTACTTTTATCTGAGAATTGGAAACGAAATTGAGACCCTGGTAATTAAGCATGCAATCTAATAAAAAAAGTTCCCTATTTGTGAAAAGAAAATTTATTTGTGTTCCGGGAACGTTGTGAATCGGTAAAATTTTTATGGTCCGGGAGTCGCAGTTGGCATTATGAATCATCGTCAAGTATTACGTGAAATTGTATTACGTTAGACATCAGATACGACACCATGTTTACAACTTTGCGAAAACTAAATTATGATTCCCCGTAACGGACTTTCTTTCCAGTTGATTATTCTATTTCGTCGAAATTTTTATTTATTTTTTATTTTTCAATTATAAATGACAGCTTAAAGCCGATAGTACATTACATTTTATTCATCATTAGAAATTGTTACATCAATTTTTAATCCAATCAGTCATCGCAATCTTATTAATTAAACAATTAAACATCACGATTCAATTAAAGTTACGTTATCAATTAATTAGTTCGTTACTGGATCAAAGCAAAATTTTTGATTGTTCATCTCGTCTGTGGTTTAATTAGAATATAATTATGTAAGATCGTAACAATTTAATTTCGCTACAATGCCCGATAAGATCTGAGTCGGATGCTTTGCTGTATAATTAACCTTTATTACTATAGTCTTAATGTCAGAAATATATCTACGTATGTAACGCAGAGCTGGCAAACATGTAACGCGCAGAGCGCCAATCGATTTCGATTAACGCGAACGTTAATTAACAGTGAAAACGTATATCTGCACGAGCAGCTTCGCCATTCGACATCTGATTCGCCATCCGTGGATGAGATCTCTTCAGAGCATTATTACCTCCCGGTTTATTAAGCCTTTTGTTTTTGTTCCAATGCGTCTTCACGTCTTTGACAAAAATTCCGATCCAATTTGATTTTGAAAAGGATTCCAAGCGTCTCCGTGTCCCTTCTTTTCGAGTTTTATCAAATCTCATTTTTCAGACCATCAATTTTCATCCGTTTAATCGACAAAATCAGAATTTATCGTCCGAACGCTCATCGCGATAGGCAAAACGATTTCTGCTCAAGATTCATTTCAAAATAATCCCGTCTTATCACATTTTTTTTTCTTTTTTGTTTTCTTCGCTTTTCATCTTGTCAATCAAAAAATAATATGGCATACAAGTGTGTTGAAATTTAAAATGTAAATTTGTTTCTCAAGGTGAGGTTGTATTGTGCAAAATGACTCGGCCGTCGATGCAAATAAATAAACAGGATGTTATCTCGGTGCTTCGAACAGTTCGAAGATATAAATAATTTGAGAACAATTTGTTACTTATTTCGAGCTATTTGAATTCAGTGGAAGTGAGAATGTAATTCAGTGTAGATGTACGGGGCAAAAAGTGGTCCTGCGGCGCTGTATCGAAGGTGCCAGATATCGACCTGTCTCGGTCTAGACTAAACCTCAACCAGAATACCAGGCGCTCTTCGCTGTATCGCGTTCGACCATTGTTATACACCATTTTCTCTCGTATTCATTTTCCCAATCAAACCAACCATAAAATTCAATGCGGAATATAATCTTGGAAATAACACGTTTTTAAATGGATTCTCCTCCGCCATCGCTTTACACAAATTTATTCTTAAATTTATCTGTCTTAAGAAAATGAAAAACAATTTGATGAAAAAAAAAGTGCATTCTTCATTGCAATTTGCAATTCAATTGCTTGAAAAAGTTTTAAATAATTAGCAACCTGTACAATTTCTAAAGAAAAAATTTATCGAGATAGGAAGAAGGAAAAAAAAAGTGTAATTAAAATTACGACGTTGAATTTCGCTTTTTGACGCGGTAACAAATTGCTAAACTGAAAGAACGAGCCAATTTTTTGTCTCCTTTTCTACTCGCTCATTGCGTGATAATAATGGAAAACTTTTTTTTTCTCACACAGGGGAAAAACGTGCGCTCGACAAAATGGTTCATTTAAGAGCCCTTCAAAATGTTCGACCTCTGTCTTGACGGGGATACGTGAAAATCCTTTTTTCCATCCACGAGATTCATTATATTTTCCCAGGCAACTTTGTGTGCACGACAAACTGCACGTTCCGATTTCATATTGCCGTCTCGTCATGTCAAACTCGCGATGCTGATTTGATTATGAATACACACCGAGTGATATATACCAACTACTCCATATAATCACGTAGTTTGAACCTGTTTGCTTTCCAAACATGCGGCGTATATCTAATTAATCAGTTATATTATTCGAGATGCGAAAAAAATACCATCAAAGAATCAACAGTTCAGAAGTCGTTTGAAAAAATTTTCTAATGCAGATTAACTTTCAATAAACTGACATAATTGATTTCATTTGAATGGCCAAGTGGATTTCTATAAGTGGAGAAGATATTTCCTTTTCTTTTTCGTAAAATTGTGCGTGGCAGAGTTGAGGGTAGGGCGTACAAAAGCGAACAGTGTAAGAATTGTGAGAAAAGGGGGGAAAACGAATATGAAAAGCCTCATTGTGAACAGGCAGCAAAGGTTGTCATTTCTGGAAGCACTTGAAGGAACTTGCTGTTGTTTGCACGAAAATGTACCAGTTGTGTTCATTTTGTCAAGGGTTTGCTTTTGGGCGAAGCTTAGAATTATATTTCATTTATACACTATTTTACGACGAATTGCATTATGACGAATCAATTTATTGATTTTAACCGCGAATCAATAAAATTCGTTTTTCAGCGTCAAAGAAAGCAAAATCTGACGAAAACGAAAAATAAAACTGGCAAATTTATATTTGTTAGAAATTCAATCAATGGTTAACAATTTATTAATTTTTTTATATCTTGATACAGAAAAGTATTTAATTCAATTCTGAGAACGAATTTTGTAACATTCTGTTGAAATTAATTCGCAGGAAAACGTTCAATCGATTTTTAACGCTAGGTGTATATTAAATATGGAATTTAGATAACAACGCAAAAAGTCTGGATATGTGTTTGTGAGACAATGGGAGCTTAAGGTTACAAGAAAAATGAAAATTAAAAGATAACGTTTGCAATCAATTCATCAGTAATCAAAATTAGAAAAAAGATTTCATTCAACTCTGGTTAAAAAGTATTGAATTTGGTCCATAGTCCAAACAAATTTCATTTCGGCAAACTTTTTATTTGTAAAATTTTAATGATCGGCCACAAGTAAATTTTCGATCAATAGCGTAATGCAATTTACCGCAATTTTTTATTATACAAACAAGGTAAAGTTCTACTTTACCCACAGAGGATATGTAATTTAAAAGATAAAGGAGTTTCTACTTTACCAACATTTCACAACTGCCTCACTATAAATTATCAGTCGGTAACTCAAACTTGTTTGAAACATTTTTTTGATTTTCTGATATTTTTGTAATAATTTAACGTTCGTTGGAATCAATCTATTACTGTTTAAATATCTAAGTCATAAACGTAAAATCAAACAAATAATTAAGAAAATTACAAGATGTAAAAAAATATATCTTACATTGAGTATATTCTACTATAATAAAGTTCTGGTAGTTATAAAGTTCTAAGAAAAATGATACATTGTAATTAAAATGTAAAAAAGTAAGTCTTTCCATACGGAATTGGAAAGTCGAAAGTGATGGTGTTTGTAGATCAATTACACGGATGATAAGCTCGGATGCATTACAAAATACAGTCGACTAGGAACCCCCTTTTTTCGCGGTTGCGTCACGCGGCGAAGAAAAGCAATTTGGATCACCTGTAAGAATAGTCGGTAGTAACTATATAGTTGTCATTAATTTGCACATTCCAAGTTTGAATCTATTCGCTAAGAAATATTTCAAAACTATGTAACACAAAAAAAAAACTCGTATTTCAACATTCTATACCAAGCTAATAAACTCAAAATAAACAACTCCAGACATATACTTGAACAAAAATCGACCGAACAGATATTTTTTCAAATCCAAAAAATTAGACCATTAATTATACATTTAAGAAAAAACGTGAAATCTTCATTAAAAAAATTTAAACGCTGTATAAATCACGATTATACAGTCACGGCTTGGCGAAAAATGTAAACGCATAAACCGCGAAACGATTTGCCTGGATTAGCGCTTGCCATTTTCATCCACATAAATATCCACGCATAATTAGCCGCAGCAGCGAGGCTCGCGTCTTATTTATTCGTTTAACAGCTCGTGAATGGAGAACCGACCAGATAACGAACCGGCTACTTTCTAACCCGCGGCCGGCAAAATGCGCGCGGCCTACTCTCGCGCTATTCAAATAAGCTTCGATTCGATTGATCGACGAGCATGCACTTTATTCCTATCACTGCGCGAACAGGTCATACGGATAAATTAACATTAACGTCCTTCCCCATCTCAAAAAAACCGTTCGACTGTTGCTAAATTGAAAAATGACGCAATTACTTCTTTTTCTGCCATAGTTTAGTCGACCTTCGTTTCGTCGTCGTTCTTTTTTTTTGTGTTTTTTTTTCATTTTTTCATTTATAAACAATTGTAATTGTTCAAATTTTAATTGTTTCAAGAACAATTAATAAAATTAACTCGTCAGTTTTTTCAATTTTTTTTTAATGCTTATTGAATTATTATATTATTAACAATTGTTTGTTCATAAACATTTCTAGCAATTTTCAATTGTGTATCATTTGTTGAATGGATACATTTTTTATTAAATCATCAGCAGATTAAATTGACAATTTGAGAGTTCTTTTTTTTTTGATCTTTACTTTTATGAGTCTTGAGAGACGGTGACGATTGTGAATGAAGTTCAAACGACAACGGATGACAAAAGGTGGGGGGCAGGGGCAGGGGGGAAGAGGACGAAACGTAAATGAGAGCGAACGTAGGCGAACGTCAACGTACGCCATTTTCGTATCAATGAATGAATGAGATTCATTGTGACAATTAAACCAAGCCGCGCGGATTTTCACTTGACTCATCGTCACTCAATGCAAATTGCTTAATGCGCTATTTATCATGTTGGGAACACTGTTTCGCCATTGGTCAATTACATAGTCTGCAATATCTAACTCTTTTAATAAAAACTATTTGTTTGGTGAGTTCAAGTTGCTTCATTTAGAATGCAAAAACATTTCCAATTCGTTGATGAGATTTTCATTTCGGTAATTAATATTTCCGTTCGGTTGATCCAACACTGTCTGACTGATTATAAATGATGTAAATTCGTGGTAGGCGAATACACGTGGGAGAACAAATTTTAACGTTCGAACTTTTGCGTATATACGTTTCACCACCGAGCATTGTTATTAATGTCACGTAGTGCGTGCTTACGTGGACAGGTCGTTGCATTGTTCGCGACGAGCCGACAATTCGACAAACAAAGGATGAGTAAAAGTTGCCGCGAGGAGCGCGCTGAGAAAATGGATCTTTTTGCGATAAAGAATTCGTGTCAGTGTTATACAATTCCGGAGATCTCTGAACAAAAATATCTCAGAATGCTGAAGTTTTTAAACGATGACAAATTTTGGTAATTTTTTTTTTTTTTTCAAAATACCAAACTTGGATGATCAAAATTTTATAGAATTGATGACCCAGTTGTAAATTTTGATAAAGTTGATAAATGTCAGCGATGCATTTTTGATTGTTCGTCTATTTTAACAATTTGCATTTAAGATCTCGCAAGAAAAAAAAATTACGCCCAGTCGGGATTTGAACCGGAGACCTTTACTAAAATAAAACGCTGATTGTTATTTATTGAGTTTGGACAAAAATAATCTCGCGGGTTTTTTTTGAAAAATTTTTTTTTCATCGATAAGAATGAGATTTGTTATTACGGGAGCGATAGCGCGAGGTTTCGCAAAGATTTCGGCGACAGTTCATTGCACATGGCACAGGAAATACAACAAAAATATATTCTCGGCGTTGTTACAACACCCTCGAGTAATGTTACTTTTTTATACGTTCCTTTCCTGGCTTCTCATAACATGCAAGGTTACTACCACATACATATACACAATTACACACGGCACTCAAAGTGACAGCTACCAAGTGGAAGCACTTTATGGAACGTTTGAACAACTATTAGGTCATATTTTTCAGGTGTAATTCATTTTTTAATTCTCGCCGTGAAATATTGAGTGCTCATGAAGTTGTTCAAACTTTACAGACGCTTCAAGTGTTTTATATTAAAATATTCTTCATCTTAAAAAAAAAACACTTTAGAACAGATACAAAACTGTTTTCATTAAAATAACATTGCCCATTTTTTTGTCGCAACCTTTAAATAATCCACGCCATTTTATTTTTGACATGAACTTTTTAAAATATAAAATAACATATTGAACATTATATTTTTATCCCTCCTAACTTGTTGTTTCACCATTATTACAACAAATGATAATAAATTTTATCTCAATTTTATCTATTTTTGAAATCTACCTCTGACGTTGGACCGTTTTATCAGAGTCACCACAGCTGATTCTTTAAATAAACTATAAATGAACTTTTCTTTAAATGCAAAAGATTGTAATTATACTCGCATTATTGATATCCGATAATATACAGTGGCCTTGTAATAACGGTTGATAAAATTCCGCGCAGCATTCAAACCATCTCGTGGGGAAGAAAAAAAAAATTCTACAACAATAATCCTGTTCAGGCATCCGATTGTTTTCTAATCCATCCATCGTTTTAAACCACAGTCTTTCGTAGGTGCAACTCAGACGAGTTTACAAATTTCTAAACCTCCACAATACAATATTCATACTTCCTGTCGTCTATTAACATCTTATAAAATTCCAAAATAATAATCTTCGATCAAAGTTATTTTATTTCCACTTCCAAACAAAGCACATCAAAACAAAATATAAAAAAAAACAAACTATGCATACACAAAAAAAACATACATCAAATATATTGAATTATAATAGTTAAATGACAGATGTTGAATGTTCGTTTATATTCCGGTCAGCGAATAATTTTATAGTTTTTCAGCGGAGCTTCGGACGTTGGCGCTGGGGGTACCCGAAGCATGGGAGCAGCACCTACGGAATGCACTCGATAGCCTTGGCTGGTGCGACGGGTTTAAGGTGCACAGGGATTGCCGACAGAAAAGTCTGAGCTGAGCGCGATGTCGCGCGCAAAGAACCCGAGAGAGTAATTCTCGCATTCCTGAGAAAAAGCGCCACGTGGAAAAATCGCCCGAGCAAAAGGAAAAGTGTCGCTCGACAAACACCTTGCCGGTGTAATTAACAGATCGGAGTCTCTCGCGCCGTGACTGAATTTCTGAATGTCATTTGATTTCATTCAGCGAACGTGCGTTCCATTCTGACACACATTTTTCTGTTTCACTTTTTGTTCATTGCTTTGGCAGACAAAGGTAATCTTTCTGGAATGAAATTTTTTTTTCATATTTTTTTTTTCATAGAGTTAGCTGTTTGATTAATTTGAATCGATTGTCCAATCAGAGCTCTTTGTGGATGGAATGTAACTACAATTATTGCGAGAGAGAGAGGTTATAATTGAATAGTTACATTTGACATTGCAGTTCCTTGAAATATTTCATCCGAATATTATTGGATAAGCGGAGGGATCTCATGTGTATCAGCTATTGAATCTGGTATAACGGTGGACACATCTACATCTCAGGAATTTCGTATCACATTTAGCTGGGGCATAAATAAAATTGAATTTCGTGGTCAACTGGCGGTATCAAGATTTGAGATGGGGTTTCAACAATTTTTATCAATCCCCAAGAACATTATCTCAGATAAAAGCAAACAAATTTATTGTTCCCCTCACAGCCGACCCTTTTATTACGATTTGTTTATTTCATGATGACAAAATTTAAAAAAAAATTACACCCAATAAAACATTCATCACAATCTTATAATTATTTTACATGTGAATTTTATGTTGAACAAAATATTTAATTCGATCTGTAAATTTTTTAATTAGGTAGTAATTTTTTTTATTAAAATATAAATCAGAAACTGATTGAAATTAAAAACGACGAAGTAAAAGAATTTGTCAGCCATTGTAATTCGTGAGCATGAGACCGTAAAACTGAGAACGTGCCGGCTGTCGTGCGATTTGAATTCGCAATAGAATTAATATAAGAAAGGCTTTTAAAGCCCCCGCAGAAGAGGTCGTTTCTTTTGTTTTTGGGTCTTTTAAAATGAACTGTTGGTGGAGTGCTCCCGAATTGTAAACACCAAATGGCCACGTGCCTGGAACTCTCAAGACGACGTGTGCTCTCGCGTGTTTTGTCTCGAGCAACCCGCATCACGCCTCACACGATTCCATTCCAGGTGATGAATTCAAAACAATATTTCAAACGAGGATGAAAAATAATTAAAACCATCGGTCTAGCTGAAATCCTCGACAAAAAAACCAACCCCTTTTCATTTGCTCGAAAAATCATTTGCATAATGAAATATTCTATGCATCTTGGAAAACAGGTTAAAAATAGTTTCTCATTTTTTTTCTATGAAACATTTTAAACAAGTAACGTGAAAGATTCACAGCAGTTATGTAAATTTGTTGTTGAAGAAAAAAAATATCAGTTGCGGGAATTTAAATTTTTAAAAATTCATTAATCAATCTGAAATTCAAATTCAGGTTATGATTAATCCACTTCTAAACGACATTCTGGCGTTTTCATAAACATGAGCTCGTGATACCCGATTAAGTTTGGTTATATGTGTGGGTGCACTGAGTAACCCACCTCTAAATGAAGCTTTTTGCATCCGCATTTTTTTTGCATGGCTTTCTATTCAAGTGCAAATAATTTTAAGCCCCGCGAATTGCCGTTGGCTATTGTTATTCGCGTGTTGAATTAACCATCAAATTGTCAAAATGGTTCGTGCCTTCAAATCCCAAACTCCTGAATCTTTTATTAAATCATAAAACTTTATTATAAAAGTAATAATTCAAATAGATGGTATCATATATTTTTTAAGCCCTCTTTTATTTTCAGACCCGATCGACCATGTTTCTAAAACAAAATGCGGATAAAAAAAATCAGCTAAACTCTTGCAACTTCGTTACATCACTTGATCAACTATTTGCACACATTTTTTTCCATCAATTTGTTTATTATGTCACTTTTCACTGTATTTGACAAGTTATTATTAAAAGTGCAATGGAGTAATAATTTTTTATTACGAAAACGAAATGAAATGATATAATAAATCGCAGGCAACATTTTCTGTCTGAACATTCAATAAATTGAAAAAAAAAAGAAATTATAACAATTTTATTAAAAAATCGAGTAATAAAAAAGTGTTTCTGGAAGTAAAAAAGGTGTTTTATTTTTCAGCAAAACGAAAAGTTGGATCAGGGTTGGAGTATCACGTGCACAAAAACGTGATGCATCTGGAGGTGTCAACACAAAGGTCATGAAGAGGGGTTTGTAATCTCAATTAACATCGCAAATTCTCTGAATTAATCCTATTGATTTGATCTCATTTCCCTGCTCAAAAACAACTCGACCTTCGTGTGCCAACAAAACGCTCATTTTGCACTCCGTCAGAGCGAATTACAAACAAGTTGCCAAGAGGGAAACAACAACAAAAATTGTAACAAAAATTATGATCGACAAACCCCACAAATCTGCCTTTTGAATTGGTACACCGAAAGCTGTGAGTTCAGACGTCAGCTGATAAACATAATCAATTAGATTGAACATGTTATAACGATGTATAATTATATTCAATTACTCGAGTAATTATTGTCAGAATCGTTTATCAAAAGGGTTCCCAGAGAAGGAAAATAATTTAATAAATTGCTATGTACCTTGGCTGGGAATTAATGCACATTTTTGAACGACCATTTCAATTAATTATTACTTCACTTTGATGTAGTGTTCTTTGACATTATAATTGTACGACAACTTTTTATATAATATACATCCTCCTCAATTTTTAATTCCTCTTTCCAATTCATTTTGTGAAGTTGAACATTTTCAGTTCAGTCCAAAAATAATTATACAAGTTTCAATATACCCCCATACATGAATAATAAATGTAACTGTATCCATAACTAAGTGCTATATTTGTGCCATAAATTGGGCCCAGATTTTTACTACTCATGGACATACATACAACTTGCATATGAGCCATTTGTTTCTTTTTGTCCGGGCAAATGTAAGACTATAGAATTTCAAATGTCACTGAAATTCGAATCGAATCTTTTAACCCATTCAATATACACCTGGATAAATTTTTCAAGATTGAAATCAATTTACAGATCGCACCGAGCAATACGGTAATTTATAAGAAAATAATCCTACCGGTCATCTTGGGTGATAGTAATATCAGGCGGGGGACGGGGAGGTGAGGCACTGTCCGTGGCATCCAGTTTGCCGACCTTTTCGACGACTTCCTTGTCCAGAAATAACTATGCTGATTCACGGGAAACACCCCGGAAATCTTCACTCCGCGCTCATGTCAAAACGATATGCCCTATGGATTGTCCAACAAATCACTTCACCATCCGCAGACACAGTTATTCTATCGTTAAACAAGAAAACCTCAACTTTGTTGTGTACGACAAAACACCACTTTGCTGATTTCACACGCTACACTGATCGTGCGGAATTATCGATGAACTTTCTAAAATAATATTCCAGTTGTATTGAAATTAACACGGAGTTGAATTTTCAAAATTGATAAGAAGAAAATATTTTTGTTCGCAAAATTAAGAAAAATCGTCAACGGAAAAAAAATTGGCATGCATTTTTTGCAGCAACTCGATCTGACTGTTTGTATCCGTTTTATTTATTTTAATTTCCAATCAAAATTCATTAATGAAACTGGGCTAATTGATTTGTAATTGTTTTTTTTTGCACTAGGGTTGAAAAGAAAGTGACCAATTGTCATTGACCGATCCGAGGAAAATCTTTGGAAATCGTTGGAGCGAGCGGCTTTCGCATCGCCGAGGAGCAAACGAGTTTGCGAGCAGAAAGTGATCGTTTCAGTTAAAGGCAAGATTCACTTTGAACCTCCGGTTTTCTCGTCATCTCTCCAGCCTCATTAATCCGCAAACATCACGTTCGCCGGCAAATTTTTATTTTCACCGTTTTTTGTGTCGCTTGTACGATTGTCGCGCGCCTTTCCTTTCTTCTTCATCAGGTGAAAGCCGCTACCGCGTGTATTCTAATGCGCGAGAAAGGTGGCTCCGAGGAAAAAATAAATCTTATTGGTGTCTTATTATAAAACACTTGCCACACATTGTAAGTGACTATTCCGTCAAAACGGTTTTTTAAAGGCAACTTATTCTGTCTTACGAGCACGATTATCTCGAAACAAAACACTCGTTTTAGCGGTCGCAAATGAAAACTTGGCGCATACCAGTTTTGAGCTTGTGATTAGAGAGTGAATGTGATGGCCAAATGAAACACACTGCGATTCAACGATTGGCTGAAAATTGTGCGAAAACAGTTTGGAAAAAAACGTGAGACACACGGTGTTATTGAATAGTATCGATTTTCAAGTTCGGCTATTTTTAACCGATCGTTTTATTTAATGAGGCGCAAATATAATTGGCCGATCGGATAGAAACTTGCAATCTGTTAGAAAAACAACAACAAATCATGGCAGCTGTACGTTTTTTTTTTCTTCTATTTTCTGTTTTTTTTTTTTTTTTTTAATTATTTTTAATCAAATGAAATAAAAGATGACCGAGAATTATATGAAATTTCACACGGCAATCGGATATTGCAACTGATCGTTGGTGTTTCTTCGTTTCCGAGTTTCCAACTCCGGTTGTTCGAGTCCTAAATTAGAGCTGCGGTGTTTTTTCTTGTTTCCACAAAACCGCGATCGTAAAAACTTTTTGTTCCTAGTCGCATTAAGATAATCCAATTAGCCCGACCGTTCGCTATTATTTTTTTCTTATTTTTTTCTTGCGTCCCACATTTCGCACGTTTCTTTTCGTGTGTCCCTTTAACGTGCGCTCGAATTAACCGCGTTTCATTTCACGGGTCACCGACTTTCCTCTTTTACAAGCGTGACAATTAATTATATGTTGCAATTAAAAAAAAAATTTCGCGAAAATTTGCGCATTTTTTGTTTTCTTCATTTCGTTCAGTTGATTATACCCATGTGAATTGTGCACTCTTTTGAAAAACATCTGAAAACTCCGCGCTGCTGAAGAATGTTCAACAACTTGTTCTCACTTTGAACTGCCCGCGACTGTCATCACGCAAATACATTTTTCGCAATTACCACACTTTCCGAGAATCCGATTAACCGAGGGGAAGAATGGAAGAAAAATTAACACCAATCGTCACTCGAGAACTCGTCCCTGTCACGGAGTATCGAACAGAGAAAACTCAACTCCACGTCGCAAAGTAATCAAAATCAAAATTCCACATCAGAAAATGCGCGAAATCAGCAAAATATCATGGAACTCCATCTGAAAGTTCGGAGTCAAAAGTTTTGTCGCAACTCAAAACTCGAGTCTCACCGAGGTCGATCTTCAACCCTGTCGAGGAACTTCAACTTGGCAAATTTGAAGTGACACAAAAAATTGCCGGACGAATAATTTTTTTCGATTCCAGACAGCGTATATTAATCGCGCGATCTCGTTGTAACCCAGTCGACGCGATATATTCGAGAAGACTGGAAGTCTCACGAGAGCCGGGCTTCCCTTTCCCAGTATAGCTCTGTCTTTGTCTACCGCATGACTGTCTCGCTCGAGGCGAGTCACTCCCTTCTCTTCGACGACTGCTTTCCATCCTCGTTACTTCGTAGTGGAATTTCAATTTTGCATCCACCTCGCACGTTTCATCCCCCCTTTTCTTTTATGGTTCATTTTTTTTGTTTCTGCTCTCTTTCATTGAATAAATGGACAGTGTGTCTGAGACATCGATTTTTTTACGCGGAAATGCCACGGCCAACGGCGATCCGGATCAATTAGAAGTGGTTCTTGTACATACAATCCCGATACAAAGTAAAAAATTCGACTGGTGCTAAAAATAATTTTTTTTTAGATTTGTTTTTTTTCTACCATTTTCTCGGTCTTATTGTCTGGCTTTTTCTACGAATTATTTTTGTATTTTCTACTTTTGAATTTCTTGTTGAAAATTGTGATTGACTTTTGAAAAGTACCCCCTTTGTTCGTCCAAGATGTGACGTCATTTGTAAAAGAAAAGGATCTCAGCGTAACGAACATGATTAAGCTACGTCAAAGGGAACTTGAAATAATACTTTTGTAATGAGGAAACGACTTTTCACATAATGTTTTGTTGTCAATGTTGATCAACGTTAATCGACGGTGCTTGAGACATAATTGCAACGTGATTATAACCTCGCTGAGGTCATCAGGGTCGTCAATTGAGTTGCTTTTCACTTTTTTACTGGCTCGCACAATAACCTCAATGAAAAGATCCCGAGCAAGAAAAATGAAAGCGAACGAATTTCTATAGGATCCGACGCGTCGACTTGTCCATTGATTTCGATTAAATACATAAATTTCAAAGCCAAACTCATTTTTGATCGAAAATATTTTAATCGGTCAGCACAAAATGTTGAAAGTTTGATTTTTGTTTCTGGACAATGGGAATTGGTGTAGTGAAATGTATATTAGCTAAAATCTATTTTTTTTTTGTTTGGAAAGTTACCCGTGGCTCGAATTGTGGAAGCTGTCAAGATAATAAATCTAATTAAGGCATCGAACGTGAATAAAAGTTTTTGAGAGAGCAGAGAGAAGTGTAATAAAATTGATTTTACTTCTTCAACGGCTCCGATTGAAGACTAGTCTGCGGAGTAGATATAACTGATTTTAATTGCGCGCACTCTTTTTACGTAATGCTTTTGTTTTGATCGCGGAAATTTTCTGTCCTTCGATAGGAAAAATTCTTTTTGAATATCACAAATTGGCTTTAAATTTCTCGACTTGAGTCAAACAAGTAGGTATATTTTTGTTTGTCGTTTTTTGGAACGTCAAAAGTGGACGTTTATTAGGTGCGCGATATTCAATTTTGCACGCAAGTCGGCGTCAAGTCAAAGAATGTTGCCCTGTTTTTTCAACTGAAACGCGAATGATTCATTTAGTTGCAGAAATTTGCGAAATGCTACCAATTTACAGATTATCATGGTAGGTATAATTCATCCGAATGACTGAATGCTTAAAATAACGTGCGCGAAAACATATTCAAAAACAAGCGAATATTTTCTTAATTTGAAAAGAGTTATGGGATCAGGGCAAGGCGGTTACGTGTTTCGAATTTCTCACTTGCAATCAATTCTTTGACTCTTTTGCATTATTTCTATATTTTGAAACATCAACACAATTATTCTACAACAAAATTTTTCATTTGTACTTCAAATAATTAATTTGATAATAACAATATGAACAATTTGATATTGTTTTAATATCGGTTAAATATTTTTTAATTTCCTCATCAATTTAATTAATAAATTTAGTTATATAATAAATAATAAATAGTAAGTTCAAATAATAAAAAACGAAGTTAATAATAAATTAATCAATTTCTTAACCTTTGTTTCTCTGTTTTTAAATTTTTCAACACATTTAATGTCATTCACACCCACAAATAATTATGGGTATACTTTTTAAATATAATTAAAAGAGAATCAAACTTTTGCAAATAAATTTTTATATGATTTCGTGCAATGAATCAGTCGTAAATTGAAATTTCAAAAACATTTAATATACTGCAGGACAAATATGAATGATCGCTGTTAAATATCTCGCTGATTGAACAATACTTTTCGCCTTGTCATCAGAAACAGTTTGCACTATCTCATTTCAAAAGCCACAACACAATCAAGAGTTGAAGCAAAACTTGCGATTTCTCAGGCGCCGGTACGTGTGTGTCTCTTTAATTTTTCTCACGCTCATTCCGCGAGCTCGTTCTCTTTCCGTTGGTCGCCACCCTCGTTCCTTTTCACTGTTTCGAACCCGATCGACCTCGTACCCGGCAAATTGTCGGGAAAATCGCGATACAACGCGTCTGATAGCGCTAAACTACAATTACAAAACAGGTGGAAACGTCGGTTGCACCGTTGAAGAGAGAAGAAAAAATATCCATCCCATTTTTCGCATCAATTTTAATTGTTCTTGACAATTGTAAAACAAAAAATTACAATTTTCTTTTTTTTTTTTTTTTCGTTGCAAAACAATACTGAAAACATTTTTGTTATTCTTGGTACAATTTCACATAACAGAACAAATTTGTTTTCTTGACTGACGAGTTAGATATTCAGCCACGAGATTGTGTGTATGACTTATTAGCAAACCCAAGCCAGGGGAATACATATGAAAACTTCTCATAGCGTAATCAAAGATCCAATTTTAGCTCACAATTGAGTTCCTGCAAGTGAACTGCTAAGGTTGCACCGAGACTGTTAATAAGCCGAGGCAAACCACGTGTAGCGAATGTCAAAATACACTCGCATCTTTCGTCAGAATTAAAATAACCGTAACTGAGTAATAACTCCGCTCGCAAAACGGCCAGGAATAATAGAGCGCAAAATGTTTCCTGGCCTTCTATTTTATTTTTCAAGCTGGCTGTTTTTCAGCCCCGAAAAAGAAACGAGAGAATAAAACACACAAAAGTTGAGAGCGACTTCTGTCGACGGATTAGAAACAAAAGACGAGATATGGAGATGTGCATTTGTTTTTAGGCCGAGACATTTTTTTGTGTCCGGCATCGCGATCGATGGAAGAGAAAAAAATGGGAGCTTGACTTCAAGAAACTTTGAGAGACGGGCATGAAAATGTATATAATTTTTAACGTTTCACACATCTGTGAATTATTGGCCATTGAAAATGTATCGTCGAGTAACGATGCAAATGTTGCACCGTGTATTCGATAATGCTTAGTTTTATGCACCAGTGGTATAATTCTCGCATAACCATATGCAAATTGGGATAATTTATGTGAGAGAAATCAGGATGTTATTATCGATGCGCGAACCAACGTATGTTCTATTAATGATACAGATATTCACCTTCGTGTGTAAACCAATCATTGTTATTTTAATTACATTACCGTTTGTATAAATAGAACATTCAAACGACAGCATTTATCTCAACGAGATTTCACTCAATTGTCGATGAAAATGCACGCAAAAAAAAGTTCAGTCAGAACAAATATATTTATTTGTAATCTAACCATAATATCTGGCTGTTATTGGTACAAGTAGGACATATTGCTATTTTAGCCATACAAATATATTTATCAAAGTAAATGAAACGTAAAGTCTTATTGAAGTAAATATACGTATGACTGAACCATATATATGAATATGTTTTATATAAATATGTCATTTTATATTTAACATAAATTATAGATACCTTATGTAAAAACCGTCAGATATATTTGTTTATTTGTTAACACATTTTTTTTTGTGAACATGACATTTTTTTACAAAATTATTGACAGTTCCAACTCTGTATTAGATAATACATTTTATCAGAAAGATGCACTTTCTGTTTTCCTGGGCGTCTTATACTTTTTTCAACCGTGTCTCATGTCCTTTGAAAACATCTATCTTATCTAACGGGCGAGTAGTTTAACCGTACCATCCCTTTTGGAACTATTTTTTTTTTTTCAAAAGTATACCAAGGGCTTATCTTCGCGGCGATTATATTTTTTGCCACGAAAAAACGACACTTTTCCTCGCCCCGATACAGATCTGGAACGCCGCAATAAATTTCGATAAATTACGAGAGAGGATGAGGTTTGCTAAATTTTCAAACTGACGTTAATTAAACTGTACAGCGTCAGTCTCAAAACTCGAATCGTCAATTAAATTGTTAATCAATTTTATTAATTACTTAATTGATTACATCATTAACACCATCCTTCAGACGAGTTAATTGCGGAGAAATATTGTTTAATAAATTATATTCAGTTATAATGAACAGATGATGAGGACCATATTTTGCATTACGGTCCTCAATTTCAATTGCGGTTAAACCGCAGTTTGAATTTGACTTTCAAATAATTGGTATACTTGTGACATAAATTGGACTAATCTGTATTCTTTTGCAGTGCCGTGCGGTGGAGCGTAACATTTGAATAATGGCAAATCGCAACTTACCTTGAGCGAGGCAGGAACATTGATCCATCGATGAATACTGAACCCGAGAGCAGGATGTACCAGCTGGTCGCGAGCTCGCCGGTGCTGAAAGCATTCATCATTTGATTTATGGCGTTTTAATAAAACGAGTGTTATACTTTTTTTTTTTTTCACAACAAATATATATCTTGATGTTCATTCGAGACCCTTTTCATTTGCTAAAAAACCCCGGACGAAAATATAGGGTCGACCGGGGTAAGAGTGACACTTCAGGGTAATTGTGACAATTGAAATAACATGATTAATTTTACAACTTTACGTGATTCGAATTGATTTTATAAATTATCATTAGTCACTGAAAACAAAATATGCAAAATATCTAGGTTTTTAATAAAAAACACAAGGTGTCACATTTTACCCCGTGTGTCACTCTTACCCCGGTTGACCCCAGATGCTAAAATATAGTTTGATATTATTACGATTTTATATAATTTTTTTTATATGAGAAATATATTATTTTATATTTTAATTATTACAAGTTATTTATTTTATTCAAAAATTAAAGGCAGCAGTTACAACTGTTTTTCCCATATAAGAGTAAGGAACACAAAAAAGTAAAGATAATAAGTAAAAAAGATAATTCAAGAAACTAGTATCAACAATGGTAAATAAGTATAAATATGTATAAGTAAGTATAATGACTCTGTGGTATCGAGGCTAAATGTAGGTTACAATATGTGGATAAGAATACAATATCAAAGAGTTAAGTTAGGAAGTAACAATGACTAGATAAGGTATAGTAACACAGCCTTGGGTAGAGAGAATCACATCTTCGATCATGTTTCCCGGCCAGAGCTGGCACGTTGAAGTCGCAACTTGAAGGCCTCGGTCGAGGGTGCCATCACAGTCGCACTTGGTAGCGAATTCCAGGAGGAGACTACTCGGATGGCCAAAAAGTTTCTCCTCTGGAGGCGAGTACCTCTTTGCTGGCGCAGCTTCATTGGATGGCCTCTCAAGTTTGACGTGAGAGCTGGGGCGAAGATGTGGACTAGAGGTGTGGAGTACACGCCTTGGAGTATTTTATATGTCTCTACCAAGTCGAGAGTCGCTCTTCTGTCTTCAAGATTGCTGAGGCTCAGAGAGGTTAGGCGTTCCTGATAAGGCAGATGTCGAAGCTGGTGGGGTAGCTTAGTAGCTCGTCTCAAAACTCGCTCGATTGCGTCCACGTGTCTGCGAAGGTATGGGGACCATACCGTGACTCCATACTCAAGTATGGGAGAGACGTACGTGGTGAAGATCTTACGCAGCAGGCCTGGGCTCATGTACGCAAACGCCTTGCGGGTTCGGTAGAGAAGAGCGTTAGCTTTGCGGACCACCGATGCCACTTGGAGATCCCATTCAAGCGTATGGGTTATGGTGATTCCAAGATCAACTTGAGCAGTGGTTGTAGACAGGGGTTGGCCCGCGAGGTGGTAGACTAGATGAGGGTTTCGCCTGCCGATGTGGAGCACAGAGCATTTGGCCGGATTCAGCGGCACCATCCATCGTTCAGACCAGAGGAAGATGTTGTTGAGGTCCAATTGGAGTTGGAGGCTGTGTGTGAAAGGGTTAGCGTACAGCTTATTGTCATCTGCGAAGGATTGATGGGCCGCCTTGGTCAGGTGGTGTAGGTCAGCACTGTACAGCACAAACAGCAGGGGGCCAAGAACTGAGCCCTGGGGAACACCACTGAGAACTGGTAGAGCATCCGAGAGAGTGTCGCCGATACGGACTTGGAATGTTCGGTCTCGAAGGTAGGAGGAAATCCAGCCAAGTAGCCGTCCACGGATCCCGAGGTGGTGGAGTTTGTAGATAAGTCTAGAGTGGGGGACCTTGTCGAAGGCTTTCGAAAAATCCAGGTAGACGACATCCGTGGGTTGGCCCAAGTCGAGAGCACGTGTCCAGTCGTCCAGACAGGGAATAAGGTTTGAAGATATCGAGCGACCGGGAATGAATCCATGCTGGGTGTCAGGAATCAAGCCATGCTCCAAGGAGAAGTTGAGAAGTTGGTCAACTATCAGTCGTTCGAGAACCTTGCAGATGGTGGAGGTGAGGCTGATGGGGCGATAGTTTTCCGGACTTTTCTTGTCTCCTTTTTTGAAGATGGGTGACACGGTGGCATGTTTCCAGATGGATGGTATTGAAGCCGTGTCCAAAGAATGACGAAAAAGGCGCGCCAAGATTGGCGAGAAGGTGCTGGAGCATTTCTTTAGGAACACCGCAGGGAGCTTATCGGGTCCAGCAGACGCCGAGTTGTCCAGAGTCTCAAGTGCCTTTGTGACAATGTCTACAGTGATGTCAATGTCTGCTATGTGTGCGTCGCAAGGGGAAGGACCGAGGTTTTCCAATGGTCCCAGCGGTTCAGAGATGAACACCGATGCGAATTCTCTTGCGAAGGTGTCTGCAATTTCCTTTGGGTTATCAATCACACGGTCGTGGATGATCAAGGCACGAGGGATGGAGTTTGAGGTTGTGGAGGATGCTCTGCTGATATACGAGAAGAAAGCTCGGCCGCCCGCTACCACTAGGTTGTTCTCATATCTGGTTCTGGCTGATCGAACCATGGACGTCAGCAAATTGGAGTGGCTGCGATAACTCTCGTAACACCTGGGAGAACCGGTGCGGCGATAGGAGGACCAAAGCCGTCGTTTCTTGCGGATACTCTTACAGATGGCGTTGGTGATCCAAGGTTTGCTGGTTGAGTGTGGGGCCTTTCTCGCTCTGGAGGGACTCAGCGACAAGAAGAGATTGTGTAACGCCACGCAGAGATGGTCATGCGCTGCGATCGGGTCATCGGCCGCTAGGTATTCGGCAGCCAGCGGGAGAAGAGCTTGATTGGCCGCATCGTAGTCTAGGTCGAAGAAACGGATTCGTGCATTGCGCTCTCCAGGCGCTGGTCGAGATCTGGTGGTACACTGGAGGGAAAAAGAGATGACGATGTGGTCACTGGCACCAATCGGTGGGAGCAAAGTGAGGTGTGAGACTGCGTCTGGCTCGTTCGTAAATATGAGATCTAGGAGGGAGGGTGTCTGGCGTCCTTTGAATCGTGTGGGCTCTTTGACGATTTGGGATAAGTTAGTGTCGTTCAGGGCGGTTATCAGGTCCAGCTCGTTCTGTTTGGTGCCCAAGGGTGAGCCTTTAAACCATGTGAGATCAGGGAAGTTGAAATCCCCAAGGATGGCGACTGGAGCAGGGAGTAATGTGGCCCGGCGTAGAGAGTCAAGGAGAGCGAGATCGGCAGGTGACGAGTTGGCAGAGGTCGATGGCGGGCGATATATACCTGCGATGACTATCTCAAGGTCCAAGATGGACACTTTCAACCAGAGTGCTTCGACCAGAGGAGACATCAAATCCTGTAGGGTTATGGTGAGGAGAGGTACTCCATGAAGTTCAAGGGCCCAGTAGATAATCACTCCACCTCCTCTTGCCTTATCCTCGCGGCAGCGGTCTCGGCGAGCGAAATGGTAACCAGGTATGTGAAGAAGGGTGTCGGGGATGTCCTCGTGGAGCCAACTTTCAGTGATGATGATGAACGTGGGGTGTGTCCTGGTGATCTCAGTTTGGAGCAGGTCGAGTTTAGCCAGGAGGGAGTTGATGTTCGTGTAGAGAAAGGTGACATCTAATTGTTGTTGAACTACTGCCTGTTGGCGTTTCCCAGCTTTGGGGCAATTTGCGGCACTCCACGTATATATCTGATGGTCTTGGAAGGGTCATTGAGTGCAGCAAGTTCGGTTCTGAGGTCCTCAAGTTCACGCTTTTGGGTTGGAGTTAGATCGTGTACAATTTTTATCCCCTGTATAGGTGAGAGACGCGAGGCTTTCAAAACTTCTCTGGCAAGTGTTGGGGACGAGAGGACCAGTTTAAGAGGTCGGATCTTCAGAGGCATCTTCTTGCCAAGCCGAGTGAGAGAACGGATGTCCTCAGGTTTGAAGTCGGGGATCCAGGTGCCCAGGGCGGTGACCGTGCGTTCAAGGTCCAGCTTGCGATTTTCAGCCTGGTCAGAGGAATCGAGCTCGACGCCTCCCAGAAGAAGAATATTGCTCTCTCGCTGGCGTCGATCCTCGAGCTCCGAGGAGATTTGAGCGAGAGTAGGTTGATTTGCAGTACGCAGAGTGTTGACTTCTTCCTCCAGGGCGGCGCATCTAGCTTGCAGCTGGTCAATTTTGTTAGTGTGGGATGCCACATCCTTTTTCACTTTCACTAATTCCTGCTTGATAGGACCGATGGCGTTGTTAATTTCGGCCTTGAAGGTTTTTGTCATGTCGGCGACCAAGGTGGCGTTATTTTGCGTAAGGAATTCCTTGAAGAATTCCTTGGTAATGGTTGACGAAGTTGGCGTGGGTGGTGGCATGACGTCAGTAGTTTGAATAAACGGTGAAGAGTGGCGACGTGTGATGGACGAGATATTCAAGTGATCAAGAGAGGCGTCGTGCGAGTAGTCGAGTGATTCCACTATCTCACACTGTTCCATGTGTTACTGCGAGCAAAAATTCGAAATTCAAAATTTGAATTTCGCGCCGGGCGTCTAGTGTCAAAATGACAGGCGGGCTTAGATGGAATGCACGGTTTCGCAGATCACGAGGTACAAAATGTGAGAGAAATGTGCAGATCTCACCCAGGATGTAAGGAAGACCATTGGTGATGTCGTCCACGGGTCAAAAAGAGTCCGGGGGGTTGTCCTCAGGCCGAGAAGTAAACACAGCAAACAGGTCAGTGAGTAGCCGGTAGCGAAAAAGTGAGGTTAGGGAAGTGTCTGTCGCAAAAATTGCAACCATCCGCTGTACTTGCTCCGAAAAAAGATTGTACCACAGGCGACGAGATATCCAGGAACAACAACAAACGGTTTCACCAGGTAGCGAGGAAAATAAAGTTAATATACACGAGCAAATGACGAATTATCAGGGAGGGCATGTGCTCAATGCCAAAAATCTAGGGTTTAAAGTCTTATCTAAAGTTTACTACTTATCTTTTATGGTATTCTGTTGCTAGGCTTGATTTACTATCTACAGAGATAGCAAACATGTCGACAGTAACAGATTTGTGTAAATCTATCAAAAATCATCAAGTCATTTTAGGGTAACCAAATAACATTTCATATATTTATAACTTATTGTACTTGTAAATAAAAAAAAAATTTCATATTTGTTTGAAAGTCCCTTGAGTTTGTCTTTTAAAAGTTATTTAATTCGAAAAGAAATTTAATTTTTCAAAAGAAAAAGTTAAATGGGAAAATTTTGTTTTTATGAAAATTTTTTCTGTGTATATTATATTTAGAAACACATAAGGTATCATATTTGACACTACTTTAATTTTGTTCCTTCACGCCACTGGAATAATTTGCGAAAATTAATTTTAAAATAAAATAACAAATTGTTGTAATAATTTATTTTGATTGTCAGGTTTACAGGCACTGCAAGGGATGTTATTAAATATCTGGTATTTGTAGATTTGATGTTAGTCACTGTTTCAAGCATTTTTTCTACTCTTTTTCTTTTGACGGTACTTATTTGTTTATTTATTTATATTAATTGTTTATCAAAATTTTCTAATCTTTATTTGTTCTTTTTTTGCAATTTCGTACGAATTTGTTTTTTTTGATTTCTACTTACGCAGGTGTAAAATATATGATGAATTTATAAACTTTATTATTATTATTTTCAGCCCCAACTATTGATTGATAAACTGCAATATGTTACTGTTTTCTCATCTTCTATTTTTCAGATAGTAACCTCATGTTGGACAGCGGACAACTTGATTCAAATAGTGAAAACGAATAAATAAATCATAGAGAAAATGATTTTCTCATAAACAATTTATAGTTTCCATTTGTACGAACAAATATTTTGTTTACAGAATAACACGTTGGAAAACTCTTTGTACTATTCAAACTGGCAAACCTTGTCTAAAAATTCAGTGCAAAATGTCATATTCGCCGGGCTAAAAATGAAGAGACCCATAGTGATTCCAGTGAGACCTTTTACTACTGAATTATCCATGGAATATTTAAGATTTGTAACGCAACACAATCTTTTAGCCCCAAGTTCATCAACTAATACAAAAATTAATTTTTAAAATCATTACAGATACTATCCACGATATTCAAATATTTTACAGCAATGAACGCTGTACTTTTGCAAAACTGAAGTTTCAATTTATAGATAAACATTTTATCCTGAAAATTATATTATTTTCGTAGATTTAATTCCGTGGCTGTGAGGAATAACCAGTTAAGTGGTATAGAATTTACATATAAACTTAACTGGTTTTTCTTCAGAGCCACAGAATTAATTGTCTGGTCGATCTCTTTTCGTTTTTCACATGTTATGTACCAAAAATGTTGCAATAAATCAAGCAATTGAAAACAATCCAAAAGTTCAAATTGTTTCAGGTAATACCCAACGAAATATCATTTTTTTAATAATTTAATAATGAAAATATTGTTACAAATTAAATTATTTGGTGCTACGGGATCTGATGTTACTTAAAAAAACACTCAGCGGTTATCCGGGAGTGATTCTGATAGATTCATTTTTATAAGAGTGGGGGTATAGTCGAGACGTTAATGTGTTAATGGTGATGAAATTAATTACCAACAAATCACAATCAAACACACGGAAATAAATGACTAAAGAAATAATTAATATTTTAAATTAAAATTTATGAAATAGAAAATAATAAAATATAAATCATTAGTTATAATTTATCCTGTATGTTATAGGGTCAACCAGGGTAAGAGTGACACTTCGGGGTAATTGTGACAATCCAAATAACATGATTAATTTTACAACTCCACATGTTTCAAACTGATTTTATAAATTATTATTAATTTATTACTGAACACGTATGCAAAACAAAATGTTTGTAATAAAAAATTCAAGCTGTCACATTTCACCCCATGTGTCACTCTTACCCCGGTTGACCCTATTATATAACATGTAGGAAATAATGAATCATTACAATATTTTTTAATTACAAATTCAGAAAACAACTTACATAAAAATGCATATGAATTTTTAGAATGCTTTTATTATTTTATTCAATATTCTGTAAAGGTCGCTAGAAAAACTGTCAGTGGGCAGTTCAGAGTCGAGAGTATATTTAAATTGTCACAATTAAAGGGCCCCACCCGCATGGATTTAATCACTCAAATTCGTAATCGGATATGTATCGCAAGTTCGCAAGTGACCTAAGAATTTGAACAATAATTACCACAGATAGTTATTTCAATGCTGATGACAGCGATGATGTTAATTTTAATTATTTGATGTAAATTAGAAGAGAACAATCGTTTTACCGATCACTTAATTTTCTCCAGTTATAAACGTTTTGAAAAAACTAGGCAAACTGATTTTTCGTTTACAAAAAACAGTTTGTATCGCAATTTTTAAACCAGAAATTGTTTCCAACCTTCCAACGTTAAAATTTGAAACGAGACACTTCACGTCATAGGCATCGATTTTATCGCTCCCCTTTTAGATGGAAATGCAAAACTTTGACATATCAGCCACTTAATTATTCCAGCTGCATTTTCTCCGCGTAATTATTTTATTAAGAGGGGTTCTTTTTGTTTTCTATCGTAAACTCCAAGTTATAAGAAAATTACAAACTACATTATATATCCGCCATAAATAGCATTTACGATGGTCAACGTCTATGAGGATTGTTGACATTTTCAAAGAGGAGACTTTTTCATCGCATGTCATTGACATCCTCACAACAAAAAAATGAAAAACAAAGTAATAACCGCGACAAAGTTCATATGTGCAACAGTTGCCGTTTGGGGTTGTCCAATGCCCATGAACTGTTCGAAAACAGGTGTCTTCTTGCATATTATTGGTCAAGTAACATCAGTCGTCTCCACAGCTTTACTTTTTGTCGCAGTGGGTTTAGAAATTTATGCATCGCGAAAGGACATGTCGGTATTGCCAGAACTGGTCGTCTTCAGCACTGCATTACATTTAATCATTGTTAAACTACTGATACTTTTGGTATTTCAAAGAGACTTTCAGGCAATGTGAAACAACAAACTATTCCTTACAAAAAAAAATCATTCATCTATGGGCCATATATCTGTGGCTTTCTGTATTAACCGAATGAGTCCTTTTTACATTTTTAATTTTAAGTAGATCCACTTTTCAAAATGTCCATTCTGATATTAATATATTTTTGTTCTAAAAACTTGAAAATTCAAATTCATAATGTGGTAACCAAATAAGTTTGTGAACCGAAAATATATCAATATCAGAATGAGAATTATTAAAAATTGGTCTGCTAAAAATGAAAAAAACGTAATAATATATTATAATATATTTTTTTATAATTTTAAGTAGATACAATTTTTTAAATTCTCATTCTGATATAGATATATTTTCGTTCCAAAAACGTGGATATTCAAATTTATAATGTGGTAAAACCAAATTTCTAACTAACCAAGTAAGTTTTTGAACCGAAAATATATCAATATCAGAATGGGAATTTCTGAAACTTGGTCTGCTAGAAATAACAAACTTGATAATTATATATTATTTCATTTGATATTATTATTATTTAATGATATACTATATTTTATATCTGTGGCTTCCGGTAATAACCAGACAAGTGGTTTTCAGATTTTTGACTTTCAACGTTCAAAAAATGTTAAGGGTCCTGTTTTGAAATTAATTTTCATTGTCATTTTACAATTTCACAATTCCTAGAATCACTTTGTTATGTTGCAACTAATAAGTGATGGAAAACAACAATGTTATGAGATAAACAACATTTTGACCAAAATGGCGGATGTCTGGTTTTTACCGGAAGCCACACATATACATATATATAATTACAAGAAGCCACAGAGGAATGGAATAAATAATTAATAGACGGTCAATGATATGATCTTTTTGACTAAGCTTTAAAAAACCAAAAGAATTTTTGATTCTGACATCTAATCGCTTTTTTTCAGATGTTATATCACGAAGCCGAGTGTTTTATCAAGTCAGCTACTAACAAGGAACTGACAGTTTTACAGTACTATGTTGACAAGTGTAAGCACTTTTATTTCATGATGTCATGTATGCCGTACATGACCGTCACTCTTGCCTGTGTCATGCCACGTTTGATGCCAGGGAAGCATTTGGTCGCCGATGCAGTGTATCCTTTTGCCATTGATAGAAACCCTGCATACGAACTCGTTTACGTCCACCAAATAATCACATTCGTACAAACTGCCCCAAGTATGTGTATCAATAATTTTACAACTTTTCTTTTATGGACCGCTGTTGCCAGGCTTGATATATTGGCTAGACAATTTCAAGAGTTAACAACCACAGCGGAATTTCGTAACATTATTCGAACTCATAAAACCATTTTGAGGTAACAAAAACACTTTTTGTTTTCAGTATCAGTGAATGGAAAAATGTTGTGCACCATTTTCTGATTTCGTGATTCCAACTTATTAAGGTGAAATGTCGGTCGCTTCAGAGACTTGAAAATTTATTTCAAAAAAATCTCTGGAACCGCTGCACCAAATCAACTGAAATTTTGCAGACGTACGTAAAATTAGTGAATGAAGTGCACACAAGAGCCGGATTTTCGAATTTTGAGTTTAAAATATGTTTTTTCAAAATGTAAAGTATGACGAAAAAACTCCAAACTTTAGACATTATTTTCAATGTTTCTAGTAAAAAATTCCAAAATCCGGCTCTTGTGTGCACTTCATTCACTAATTTTACGTACGTCTGCAAAATTTCAGTCGATTTGGTGCTGCGGTTCCAGAGATTTTTTTGAAAAAAAAATGTATGTTATAAGCCATCGGATCGGCTGTATGCGCCCAATAACTTGCTGCCCTCTGCCGGCGGAGCAAATGGCGCGTAACATCGGTCGTTTAAATATGTGAATTTCATATTATTATAAATTAAAAATTAAATTTATAAAATATAAACAATTAAAGTAATTAATTATTTAATTAATTAATTAGTTTAATTAATTAATTATATAATTAATTGAATAATTAAATAATGCAGTATTATTATTGATGTCATAAAAATTAATAATTATTTATAACCTGAAAAAATGAATGATCATAGATTTTTCAAATTGAAAATATCTCAAACGTTCAAAATAAATA
>JAAMPD010000870.1:0-34523 GCA_025266255.1 Trissolcus basalis
TTCAACTTTGACAATTTGGTTTTGTCCATTTTTTTTTTTCTTCAATTTTTGTTTGAATTCTTGGAAAACATTTTCCTTGTTTTGACAATGAAGTATTTTGTTACGTACGTATTTTTGTTAAGTATTTTTTTTTTTCTATTTGAAATGTTGTTTTTTTTCTTATCTGTGTATTTCGCTGTTCATTTTCATTGCACCATTGAAACGAGTTATAGGGTATTCCTGCCGGATTTTCGGCAGATTACAGTTATCTCTGCGCCGTAATGTCAATGACCTACCTTTTTTGACTAAACGATTATGTGGTGTCTTCATCAATGTTGTGTGCAGCGCTATCGTTTGAGCTAATATTAATGATCGTTGCATTATACCATGCAGACATTTGCGATTAAGTTTCACATATTTTTCCATGCAATCATTTTCAAACGGTTATTCCGTCAATTTAAATGCAAATTTTCAATCAAGTAAAAAGTGCATCATCACAAAAACATATTTGCCAAATTAAAAATTGGCAAGTTACAAATTACGCGATCGAAATAACATTAAAAGTCACCTCGTTTTTCCTTTCTAAGAAACTTGGGAGACGTTTTTGAAGATTTTTTTCTTTTTCTAATATAAGAGGAAAAAAAAAGTCTACGAAAAAGTTTATTCTTAGTGTACCGTGGACGATAAGCAACACAAAATGATTATATAGTTTATCAGCTGTGTCTTTGGTTTGCAGTTGTTAGATTTCGAAAACTGAGGTCATTCACCGGAGTGCTCGGCAGTATAACCAGACAGTTGCTGATGTCTGAAACTATAAACGGAAATGCGGAACTTAATCTCGACGATTCAAGTATTCGGCTGCTACTCGCAAATTTAATTATCAGATTCTTTTCTTGTCAAGGTCGTTCAACTAGGGTGACACACCATTAACACAACTGTTTGAACGTAAATTAACTAATTATGATACTATTATTTTTATTCGCAAGAATAACAAGAAAATGATTCATCGTTTAGAATTATAAAATAAACATTCATTTAAACAAATATATTTTTTAATCAAAAGTAAATTTTACGAGTTAAAAAATAGATTTAGTTAAATAAAAAGTTATTCAACGATGTAATATTTGTTTAATATTTGTCTGATGAAAAAAATCTTCAAATTGTCATCATATTTGAATTTCATTTGTTTATATTATTTATTCAAAAAAAAAATCAATTAATTCGTTGGGACAATTTGGTATTTGTTTAATTTTTCTGATGAAAAATTGATTTGTATTGTCATCACAGGTGAATTCTGTTTATTTATTCATTTGGTTGGAATTGTGTTAAAAAATGTGAAGAGTAGGGAAATGGTGTATTCTCGATCAGAGAATCGGAATCGCGCGGAGAAAAAGGTCAACGTGCACAGGCAATGACCTCGTCTTACAAAGATGTAAATTCATTGTGAGGAGACGAATATCTTGGTAGTGTGTACACACCATACAAACGTTAGCCGCACACCTCGGGTCAACGCACCGATAAAATTCTCGATTATTCGTTCAATCGCATATTACACGCGAGGCGAGAGTGTGCGTGCTCTAGTGCATGCCCGCGTGCCTATATGGCGACGTCCAATATACTATTGAGTAATAACGCCACGACAAATCATTATGATACTTCTTCACGCTTACGCAATAAACTCCGATCTTACTTCAAAGCTCGCGAACGACCGCTGAACCGGCCAAAAAGTGCCTCGTTATGCGAGCACGCTTTCGAAACGATGGAAAGTTGTTTGTTCAAATATTCAATTTATGTGACATTTCGATTTATCACCGTCTCAATAAACACGCATTAATAGAACAATTATAACCTTTTATATATTTCTTTTCACTTTGTTTTCTTTTTGCCCATTTTTCTTTTCATTTTCTTCTCTCTTTTTATCGCTTTATAATCTTTAGTTTCAATTTTGTTTGTTTTATCTATTAAATTAAAACAATTGATTATTCCTCGCGCAATCCCACCTAACTTTTTTTTTACTCTCTCTCTCTCTATTTCTTTCNCTATTTCTTGTCTTTTATTTTATGTTTTGTTTTGTTTTGTTTTTATAAATGCATGAAACTTGATTGCAGATATAAAAATGTTGGTTAATTGAAAGAAGGATTATTTCCAATGTGCGTACAAATGATAAACGAGTCGTAATATTTTGAACGCGAAAGAATTGTTAATCACGATCATTGAATTTAAATTCGCATTGCCAAAAAAAATCGCCGGTATTGCGGTGTGGCAGTTGCGCAATTCGTGAAAGCTGCGACTCTTCTTTTTTTTTGTAATTTGTAAGCCTCGGTCGCCAATTTGTTGATTAAAGAATAAAAAGTAAAATTGAATAAAATAAATAATCGTCATCGATGGGAATGAAAATTGTTAAATTGAATGACAAAATTGTGTACCGTAAAGAGAACGTGGTGATTCGATTTCGTCGGCTCTGTTTTATTTTTAATTCGCCCGACCATAAAATTGAATCGGAGTGTAATTTTGTTTAAAACGAAGACTGGTGTTTGTTCCTTGCCTTTTTTTCTCTCTCGTGGCAAACAATCACGACGTTTTTTTGTACCGGTTCATACAAGCGAATTACCTGCCAGTAATTCTGCGATGACTTCTCTTCTGCACCAAGGTATGGTGTGGTTCAAATGAACAGGGTAAGAGTATATTTAGTTGAATTGGAATCCAGCCAGACTCATCAACGAAAATGAAATCTAGGTCTCTAACTACCCTGCCGTTTGGTTGACGGTAACATATTTTTACGCACTCGACCAATTTTGTTTCGAATTTTATTTCTTTCATTTTCAAATGTTTTTATACTGTACAATTATTTGGTTAGCGACCAAGTTTGTTTGTTTGTTTTTTTCACGGACAATTTTTTCTCTCTCTTTCCGTTGAAATTTCATCTCTTGCGATATATAGCTAAAACCAAAAACTCAAGTTAGGGATGAAAAAGTCTCACTTTTGGACTTTCGTTCGCAGTTTGAGAGCGAGAAAAAGGAAAATTGTCTTGCGCGTGTGGAACGCGCAGCTGAAAGGGATAGAGAGACAAGTTAAAAAACAAAGCGAGAGAAAATGCGCGCGATGAATAAAAACAGCCGAATGAATTGCGTCAGTCAATACCGCGGGACAACTGCTTGCTTCGATTTTGCATGCCTCGAGTTAGTAAATATTATTTTCAAAGCGCCTCTCTGTATTTCCAGGCGGAAACACTGGAACTATCTCATTGTGTACACCTCGAGCATTGTGCAATGAGTTTTCCAACTAGTACACATCCGTCATACGTACGCTTTGCAAATGCAATCGTCTGCACGGAATGAATCCTGCACTCTCCTCTCTTCGGCTGTGTCTGTGTCCGTGCAGTCATTGCGCCATTGTACGTATACATATTGCCCTTTCTATTGCCGAATGATGACTCGTGACACCTCAACGGTATCTATCATTATTTAGCTTTTAACATAACAATGAGCAACGTTTGATATCAATATGATAACATACATTTTCAACAAAAACTCCTCGCTCACAAATTACACACTTTTTTTTGTACTCTCCAATTCAAATGAGGAGCTTGTTTATCATTGCACAAATTTGTTTCATGAAAAATTCTTTATCTAGAAAATTATTTTCATTCATCAAAAGTCATTTGCAAATTAGAAAGTGTGCCAATAGATATATATACAATGTAAATGTTTTTTTTTTCTTTTAATATATCATCTAAAAATGTTCATTAGTTAGACATTTTTGATTACCAATAATTAAATGCACTTTTTGATGGCATTCCAGTTTTTTATTTTTAATGTCTTAACAATCTGTATGCGTTTGTTGTTGTTTCAAAATGTTCTTTTTTAAAAATTGTATCAGTTTGTGTGTATGGTGATTGGTTTTTTTAATTCTATCGAAAATGTATAAAAGCACTTTAGATAATCTTGAAATAGACAGGAAAAGGGTTGAAAAAAAAAAGAATCAGAAAAGACTTTTTACAATGAAGAGGAGAAATTTAAAATTTTATTTATATTGTCAATAGAGCAAGGAAACGCGTTCACATAAAGAATGGATAAAAGTTAACGGTGCTGTTATACCTGTTGAGCGAGCTCGCATTACAACAAAAACATCTCTGGATTATGATTCCGGTAATGCGATATCGAACATCTACTCACCCTAACTTAGACCATCTTTTGGATCCCTCTTAGAATACAACTAAGACTTCTGTATAACCGCTCAAACTTACCTGAAAGGAAAAAAGGCAATTAGACAATGATTCCCCAAAAACCTCCTACGAATGAAATCTTAAAAGAGTATTTTTTTTAATCAAACAAAAAATGTTGTTTTTAATGAAATTGTTGTTTGAATTTATGCTAATTAGTTTGCAATTTGGGAGCGTAATTGTGAATTCAAATTAATTCAATCAAAAATAAGTGATTGCATGTCGAGCAAAGTCTAACCCTATGTGAACCGACCAAACAAGTATGTTTTTTCGCAGGTGTGAAAAAATTCATTGCCGCGACATGCACGTCGGGCCGGCGCACTAGCGGCTTGGTAACCATTTAAAGAAGTTTGCTGCATTTTTTAAGCGAACGGAAAAACCGCGTGCAAAGAGAAGAAGACGTGCAAAAATAAACGCCGATCTTAATTCGTTTGCACGGGAAACGAAGAGAAAGATAAAACAATAATTATTCGTCCTTACTACCAAACACGGATAAACCGCGAAGAAGTACTTTCCATCCTGACCTACATTCGCCGAGTGCGTCGTTCGCTACACTCACCGACCCTGAGATTCTTTCAGTGTGTTGCTCGCTCCACGAGTGTACACTCGACAACTCGTTCACTCGTTTTGCAAGGCAATACTCTTTTTCCACCAAATTTTTCATCTCCTAATTTCATTATCTCTTTCTCATCGCATAGATTTTTCCCCTTCGTCTTTCCAACTAATGCAATGCCCAGAGATAAAAAAAGTTACAAACTGTCCCTGCTACCGGTCGCAAGTTTTTATTTCAATCCCCTCTTACGCTTGCTGTTGCCACACTGAGAAAACTCATTTTTACCATTTGGTCTTTACCGTTTTACCATTTCAACTTGCACATTAACCGTTCAGAGAGAAAATTTACTCTTTTTTTTCTCATTGCCGTTTCAGTAAAAATGAACCAAGGAGACAGGAAACTTCAATTTTTTTTTCTCAAACTATAAGGATAGGAATAAAAATGGTCCTCTATGGTGCATACAAAATCACGCTCGATTCTCTATGAAAAAAGAAAGATCACAGTGACACGAGTTGATCAGAAGGCAAAGCAAAATGGACAGGAGCAAAAATGTTAATCAAACAATATGAGTGAAAGTTTGAAATATTGATGAATCGAAGGCGTATCTCCTGATGTTGCCGCATGCATAACAGATTTTGCGGTAGAATATAAGAAACAGTTGAGATTTCGAGAGCTTCGCACACACATGCGAGCCTTGAACGGTATAATCTTGTTACAAGTGTTTGGGAGACCATTCTAACGTAAGAAGTGATTGTTGTCGACATTACGATGTTGCAATGGGAAGTCTTGTCTCTCGCAACCGGCGTTGTTTCGCTTCGACACAACAAGAGCTCTAGCGCGTCATAGTCAAGAGAATTGTAAAAAAAAATGTTGGAAGAAGCCAGCCTGCAGCTCTATTCAACGCGAAGACAACAAAAATCCTCTTACCAAGAGCAATGCTCTTGAATAAATTTTGATCGGTTCAATTTTTCATCGGCACATGATCAACAAAAATAAATAAGTAAACAAACAAATTCTTTTCTTATTCATTGATTTTTGTTTTCTTACATTTTTTATTCCTAAGTTTTTTATACTAAAATTTGCAAAAATTATTTTAAATGTTGTTTTCTTTTTTTTTTGTTTTATTATAAATTTTCTTTTTGTACTAATCGATGCAAAATTATCTAATATCCTCCTAAATATTTTAAAATAGTTTGGTTTTACTTGTTATCACTTGCTTGAGCTCGCATGGTAAGGAAGAAATTATCAATGACTCTGTTAGTAACAGTGAGCATGAATCGGTCAAGAGGACCTTCTCTTTTGCAGTGCAGTAGGTAATGCAGCGCCATCTGAAAGCGACCGAACGAAATGCTATGAGAAAAATCGACCTTGCAAGGTTGTGGGCCATCGAACTATACGTTGTATAGGGTGTAAATAAATATGTGAATTGTTCCAGAGTGGGGACTCAAAACACGGAAATAGATTGCAACTTATTCCATTGGCATGTAACATCTTGAGTTATTCATTTTGTAGGGTGTTTATTTTTGTCCCTAAGACGGAAAAGATTGACTAAAACTGAGTGAAGATCAATTGAAAAATGAACAATGAAAATTATAACATACTGATGAAAAAGACAGTACGAAAGATGATACAAATATTCCTTCTATTGGTTTTACCACCAGTTAATTTAAAATTTGACATTTTAGCCACCCATGAATTTTTTTATGGTCTTTGAAAATGATCGTTTTCAATTTTCCACGATCGTTAAGTTTTTATTAATGGACATTTCGTTCGAAGCAATAAATTTTCCGTCGTATATCCATCATAATTACACCCTGACACTCAAAATCGAGTAACTGTATGGATAATTTAAAACTCATCTGAGCGATTAATAAAAATTCTAATATCAAATGTAACTAATATTATTCCTCGCCAAATTGAAAACCAGTTTTGAATTTCGACGTGTTTATATTTTTAAAACGCGGGGATAAAAAACAAATACAAACCATCGTATCCGAAAAAAAAAGAGTTGTTTAGTGTTTTGCGAGGGATGCTAGAGGGATGTTTTTTCAGCTGTCTTGTATACAGGTCGTTGAATTTGGGCATTGAAGAATTCGCAAAACTGAGAAAAACAATTGAATCGAAAGAGGGGGAGGTCTCTCTCTAATTAAATAACATGTTTGGCAAACAAACAAGAAGCGCGCGGAAAGACGCTGAATTACAAAGCTTGAAAAAGTCCAATTATCTTGATCCATTTGAAATAAAACATCTTAAGCGAACGGTATTTTGCTTTTAATTGTAACGTGAAGCAAAATTCGCTGAAAATTGGCGCGTATCTGTATGCCTCGCGGCAGCGCCTCCAGAGAGGTGCCCGAGAGAGGGGCAAGACGGTACAAAGTGCCGTAAACTTGGCGCATTATATTACACAAGTATAGTCTGGCGGCGGAGAGTAAAAAAGGGCCAACAAAGGCACGGTGGGGGCTGGTTCGGCGATCAGCCGAGTCAAGCGAATCGAGCCGAGGTACGTGCTAAGACACGTGATACCAACATAGAAGTAACGGTGTTTGGTAACCGCGTCAGAGCCGATAGTAGCGGTACTCCGCACCGATCCGTTACTTGACCGACAGATCCGCTAGCACGAACGCCAGCCGTTCGCATGTTTCTGTCCCGCTGTAATCCCAGGTTATAGGTGCAATATTACCATAAGCGTTCCACCTATACGTTTAATCAAACTGTTTATTTATAAGCCTTAAGTTAATCGCGCTATTGTTATACTTGTAATTGTTTGTGTACCATTTGTATTATTTATCAATGGAATCAAGCTCGGATTACGGCCAACGGTAAATCAGTCTTACACAAAATTTGTCCATACAATTATTCTTCTATCGATTTTTTTCCTTCTTTTCACTGATAAAAATGTGATAACGAGTTTTTTTAATCTCTGTTTTCATTGCGACAGATCGAACCAAACAAGTTTAGGTCCACCATCAAAAATTATTTCCAACATTTTCCTTTCGCTAATGTTTTATGATTTTTGACGGATCGTATTCTTATCGTGAAATTTTTTTCGGTGTTGTATTACAACTACGGGACGATGTAAATAACCATTTTAGGAATTGCAAATTTCGAATTTCAAACAGGAAATAGCATTGCTGATGCGTACATGGTATCTTTTCTGTTTTGTTTTGTTTTTGTTTTTTTTTTTTTTTGTGTAAAAGAATACCGGTAACCCAAAATAAAACTTTTAAAAAAGATCGGTCGATTTTGAGCTTGCGAACTCTAAGTCACCCGAAGTTTAGATTAGTTTGTGTGCAAGGACGTTTTTTCTTTGTAAGGAAAATTATTATTCCAAACTGGTACTCTCAAAATACTATGCATCAGATATACAGGATGCTTTCAGAAGACTCTCATCGCATCAATGTTATTTCTATAGCAAAAGGGACATAACAGTTCATTAAAATTCCACCTTGGTACTTTTAATTATGGTAACTTTGGAATTTCGTATACATTTTCAGACCTTTTCTCTCGCCGCCGAATTGAGTTGGTCAGTTTTTGTCAGAATATAAAAACCTATGATACTTCAGAGGAACAAAAAATTTCCCTTTGAAACAACGTCATCATTTTCAGTGTTAGAAAATTTAAAATATAACTTCCATATACAAATTTAAAATAAACACACTTTTTCATCCTTGTTTTTTTTTTCTATTTAAGAAAAAAAATAGTTAATGACGAAATAATTTTTATGTTACAGGTTTTTTCCAAACTGGCATAACATTAAACGACAGGGCGGGTCGGACCGAAACATTTATTTAAGAATGCATGAAAATTATTATTCCGAGCGTGTGTTCCCCCCAAAAAAACCTACACACCGAGCATGAAACATTTATATGGTTATCTGTTCATCAATTACAAGCCAAGGGACACCTCCCTAAATTGACATTCCATTTCGGTATCTCAATATGAATTGTAATCTTTTGAACATTGTACATATTTTTTTCGACCTTTCTTTCGCATCAGCATTGACCTGGTCAGTTTCTTTAAACCAAAACATATTTTTCTATAATCAATTTTTATGCAAAACATTGAATTAACAATCAAATTAAAAAAAAAAGAACAAAAATAAAAATTTGATTTTTTGCATGAAAAAAGGGAGGTATGGTGAAAGATACTCCCACAAAACCACAAAAATCAATTGTTAGGGGTTTCGAAGTTTCATCAAAATCCGTTGGTATTAGTCGGAAATATTGAATTTTCAAATTTTGATATTAATAATGTTAGTAAATGTACATACTAATAATGTATATACAGGCATTCAATTAATTAATTACAACAATAATTTATAGTGAAAATAATGATATCACAATAAAATTGAATTGAATAATAATAATTATGATGATAAACTAAAGATAAAATGATGCAAAAGTAAATTGAAATGTATAAATGTAAGAATGGTTTCTCCCGTTATGTTGACGAAATTTTTAGCATGGCCGAAAATGTTTAAGTGCAAAACCGGTACCTGTTCCGGTAATCGGCGGGGACGCCACTTGCGAGCTGCTTATATCCGGAGGTTGCGTTGTTGTTTGCTGCTGCGGCTGCTGTTGCTGCGGACTATTCGTAGCAACGGCGGATGGGCTTCCCGCGTTTTCCGCCATTTTCAAGCAACTTCTGACGGCTCAAAACACACAACACAGCGGCATATCTCAGGCCCCGAGTTCAATCGCAAGAATAGAAGACCAAGGAAGAGACAGTTTCTAAATCTTTGTTGCAAAGTTTAAAAGCTACTTTTGTTTACAAACTAATTTGCAGTGCTGCGAGTCATCGTACAACTATTCTTAAATGTGAATGTGTGGAAGATACGTCTGAATTTCGAAGTCTTATTTTGAAGTTTCATTTTATCAAGCTTTTATGCTGTTAGCTTATAGTTGCGCTAAGTATTTACAATTTTGCTATGTTTCTGAGTAATAAGATATTATATATCGAGTCTCAAACTTGGAGCTTCTGACGAGGGAGAATTGCCTAACGTTATTGCATCAAGTTGAAAAATTATTTCTGTCTTTTCCTTTGAGGACTTCATTCTTGCTTTTGTCTTGTCTTCGATTGTACGAGTCACTCAGTTTTTCGTTCACTTTTTTTCTTTTCGGTCGGAAAAACTGCGATCAAGTCCTGCAATGATATTATAATTCCTGAACAAAACTCCGGGATGATGGTGATAGCTTTTTCTTGTAACTCTTTGCTGAACAAATCGAGATTTTATACGCGGCAATGAAAGAACGCGTGGGATCGTGGGAAATTGATTAATCTCAATTAACATAAACTCGCGAATCGGCGTGCGAGATTCAGTCAAGCTAGAGTCTCGACCTTAGCTAGGTAAGCGGCGTTAATGGCGGTGGAGTGCGGAAACGAAGCCCAGGCTGAAGAGTCAATAGGTCAGTGGGGTTCGTCCATTGCTATGCGTTCATTTTCTCAACACACCATTTCAGCCACATTCAACTTTTATTAAGTCCCCAATGACTTCATGACAATTTTTTGCCATTTTTACCAGGCTCATCTCCAGAGATCAAAATCAAAAATGGAGGCTGCCGGAACTCTCCAACTTGAGCTTGTTATACTGTTTATTTCACTGATCCAACATTCAACAGCAGGCGCGCAATTTTGATTTTGTATTAAAACGATCACCGCGATCGTTTGACGGACAAATATTGAAACGGGGTTTTTTTAAAGACCGAGATCAATTTGGGGGAAAAAAGAGGTCAAGTTTGCGGGTTTAAAAACGAAGGAAGGTTGATTGAAAAAAAGAAAATCTATCGGAATCGCATGAAATGTCCCGGAGTCTTGTTCAACATAATCCAAGGAAATCCCTGCAAGCTTCGATACGTTGTATTGATTTCCTCCGTTGCAAGATACTCGCGGATTTCAGACAAGCACATTTTCTCACCGCAAATTCGTTCAACTACGTCAAAATCGTGGCACTCTCGGCACAGCACAACTTTTGACGACGAGAATTTTGAACATTCACGACATGCGATCGCTCGGGTCAGCTTATGTTCGAGCTTTCAAGTTTTGCCTCTCAAGTTCGACTTGGCAGTCGCGAAATGAACACAACTTTTCACTTTTGGACTCGTCGTCTCATTTGTGGAGGCCAGTATCACCTGCACGTGAACTTTGCACCGCAATCAACTTCGCATGAGAATCCTTTTCTCAAAAAATGCAAGGTCGGTGTTACTGACGTTTCGTTTCGGTGGTGCACTTATGGAAAACGTTATCGCCGCGCTTGCATAATGCTCCACCAGATGTCGCCCTGCGACGCTCGGCGTCGCGACACCCCAGGCCACGCTACACACGGAGAACCTCGAGCTTTATCGAACGTACTACTATTTGTTTTTGCATCCTGCCTCTTTTTTTTTTTTTTCAAAAATTTTTTCCAAATTTCACTCAACGACAATCAACCGTTGATAAAAATTTCTAAGAGGATCTAATTGTACAAGAAAATTTTGTTAAATGAATTTTATTGATTTCGGATGTTCAATTAGGCGAAAAAAAATTTTCCGCAAATTGAACAGGAAATATTTATCATAAATGGAGAAGGGCGGTTTTTGCAATGAGGAGAACATTTTTTTAAGGATTAATCTCGCCTGATTTAGCATGATGTTAATAGTAAATTCACACAGTATTAACGAAAAAATAATACAATAATATGTAAGAAAGAGGGTCAGAAGGGTTGTGATATCGAAAGTGAGAGTGCTCTCGAGGGGTGAAACATTTCTAAAACGACCTTATTTCAAGTACTAAATTGCACTTTTCCGATTCCCTTAATCGCCTTCTTTTTGCAACCCTTCATTTGCGACTCTAAAATGACCAGTTTTTTTTGTCAAGTTTGACGAAAAATTTTATCATAATTGTTGATCCTGAGTTAGTTGTTTTACCCTCGAACAAAAAATAATTGACATTTTTTGTGCAAAGTTCATGCAAGCCCTTTGGAGCACGAAAAAGCGCAGTTACGGTAGAACAAAAAAGTCATAATTCAGCAGTTATCATATCGTTTTGTGTGACGTAGGTTATGCACGGAGTTCAAAGTGTGGAAGGGTCCTCGGTGGTGGCTTGAACATGCGCGCTGATGTTGGAAGCTCGAACCTCTTCGATCCAGAGGACCCCCCACCTCGCGTCCTGCTGGCGTTTAATGTTGCTGCGATCCACAATGCATACGAGATCGCGCACTATGCTGGAGCTTGCATGGATTATACTATATATCTTATTTCTGCGCACGCGTTATCTTGCTTTACCGTTTCGAAATCTCACACTCCGGAATAATCATAACGTTCTATCCCGGCATGAAAAATTTATTAGAAAAAAAAAAATTCCATCTGAAACATTTGCATTTGTATCCGGAAGTTAAAAGTACCATTTTTTATTCATTTGTGACGTCGATGGAGTGAGAAAACATTTTTTAATCTTTGAACTGACTAATTTTATGTCTTGTTTATTTTTTTTTTTTTTTTTTTTTTTAGAATTTGAAATAAAAAAGCTGTTTTAAGTTTTTATTTGAATTTCAAAATTTGTTATTAGATAAAAGTGTAAATTTGGAACAGGTGTGACAGATAGGATCCTGGCACGTCTAACTGCAATAATTCAACCGGCGAACTGTTATTGATTTATTTGCCGTCAATTTTTCTTGATTGCAAACAGATTGGCGAACTTTGTTGATTGCCCATTTGAGTTGACGTACTTCCGAACCGGTATTCGTAACTGTACTGCATTAAACAATTCCTCAAAGCAAGCACGGCTGCTTAAGTCACGTGCACGAAATCTCGATAAACAACACTTATCTCAACGTATATAAGCTGCTGAGAATTCGGTCTCAGTTTGTATGTAAGTTCGAGTAGTCAGAGAATGTATTTCAAACAATTTTTCACCGCCTTATTATAATTCTCGGCCAATCAAATCGCTCGCTCACAGGCAAAAACAAATTACTTCATTTGCAACAATTCATGAGATCATTTTTCAAAAGTTCAAAAATCGAATTGGAATGTATAACATTAATAAATATATCTACAGCGGAGAAATTTAAAGTTTTTAATCTTCTGAAATTAGCAAATGGAATTATTCAATTTATCTTCCAAGCCACAGAAATGTTTCAATATCTTATTCATTTTTTTATAACTCAATTGCCCTCCAATTACAATTTTTTTCTTTTAGCAATAAATTAAAATTCTGAATATTTTAGTTCCGATCCTAAAATAATTTTTTAAACTCAGAATGTTTGTCTTTCAAATAAGGCATTTATTCTTTTTCCAGAAATAATTCTCTTAGCCTAAGGATATTGATTCTCAGCTACTCTTTAAAATGGCCGAAAGAGATTTTTAAAATTTCTTCAAAATCTTTTTCTCAGGCAAGAAATTCTGTTGGGTATTTCAGTTTTTGTCCTAAAATATTTTTTATTTCATTAAACCAAACATTTTTGCTTTTCAAAATTTTTGTCTACCAATTAAGGTTTTTATTTTTGGTTCAAAATAATTTTCTTGCGCTAAGAATACATTTTTATTCTCGGCTATTCTTTACGATGTAATTGGGGTTGGCCCAAGAATATTTTTCTTGTTTGAATCGGTCATTTTTCAGTGTGGAGTTCAAACAAGATTAATTGCGCGGACTTTTTATTTATTTTGTTTGATATAAGAAGAAAAAATTAATTGTTCCGGCGTGTAGGGACAGAAAAAAGCGCTTCGCCATGAACAAAATCGAAATGTCATTCCCGTTATTAAACTTCATCTCAGGAACGAGTCTTGAACGCGGGAACTCGCGGAGGTCGCAGTCGGGCGTAAAAGGTCTTGACCGCGCATACAGTTCACTGTTTGTAGCACATAATGGAGGGATAGCGGAGCTCTCTAGGCTCAGTTACGATCACGTAATGTAGGCTCGTCAGCGAATGTACCGCAAGTTACCAGTTACGTCATCGCACGGGACTTGATTCTTGTTTGCACTGAAAGGAACGGGTCCGTGGAACGAAAAGCCGGGGGGAGGGGATTGAGAAAACGATAAAGCCGAGAGGCCCGCGAGAGAGAAAGGATTCGCGGAGAGAAACAAGTGAGACGAGGAGAGGCGCTGGGGAAGAGAAAAAGAGAAAAGAGGCACGATGAAGAAAGGCAAGGCAACTCGCGAAGACAACGCTGAAGAAACTCTAGGTCACCCGGTCGTCGCGAGTTCGATTACCTCTTCGCGCTCAAACAATTGCGGTATCGCGCGCGGCGCCTCTGACCACGATCAAATGTTTCCTCCCGATGCGATTCTATTTCGTTTTCTTTTATTCTTTTTTTTTCTTTTTTTGCGCCACGATTGCCCGGCACTTTTCGGTCGACCGAAAATTCATGACTCGATCGTTAACATTTGAACACCAAAGTGCCGTTTGCAGAAAGGAGAAGAAAAAAAGCGAGAAAAACGCTTTGATTCGCCCCACCAGAAGTCGCGGCATTCTCACAGATTGCGAACAATGATGAACTTAACAATCAAAAATTTTTCGCAATCCTCACCGCGAATATTATTGATGGATCGACGAAATGAAAACATTTTCAACGGATAATTCAGTCGGGCGGCCAACTCAGATTTTCGATAGCGGCTCGTTGAAATAAAACTCTCCGACGATCGGCGTGCCAAAGGCTACATAAAGGATGCTTTGAGATTGTATAAAATTTTGTATGGGTTCTTAATTCCGTACATAAGAGTCGGTGTCATTCTCCCGAGTCCGTAAATTGAAGAGATAAAATAATAGGAGAGATGAATACGGCAATGCTGAGTGTGCATTCGTTTTACAATAATACGTAGCGGTAAATTGCTTAGGCCACTGCTCGCTTGTCTACATACGCGCACGCTTGTTGTACATTGTATCTTTAACGAAGCCACGCGTGCCCACGTCCAGGTTAAAGATTAATTTTGTTATTCATATTTCAGACGTGTACAAAAAATATTTCTTTTTTTTTGTTTGAAAAACCGCGAAACAGTTATGCTTAATATTCATTTGGCAAATAGGAATAACTCGACATTTTAACGTACTTCAACGGATGTAAAAGAAACATTTTGCAGACTTTTGAAAATTGCATTTGCATATAATTATGCATATGGATATTGATACACGACTGGTTTTGAGTTAAGTTTAAAATATTAAGTTGAATGTTGAGAATTTGAAATTTAGGTTTTGAAAAAGGAAAATGGGAATGAAAAAAGCTGCACCCATAGTCGCGACAATGAAGTAGTCAAGCAGAATAAATCCCAAGCCGCTAGCGAATACAGTTATATGATCCCGGACTTACTTCTAGGAGACTAGCGTATCAGCTCGCAACCAGGATGCGAATCGAAGAAGTGTAGCTTCTTAGCTCCGCGTTATCTAGCTTTGCCAGGCAGTATAAAAGATTAACGACATTACAAAGTCTTTACACCATTCTGCTTTATGTGTTACATACAACATTTGTTTTTAATCCCAACGTACCTATTGCTCTCAACAGTCAAACCAAATTTACTAGTGCAATTTTCTCGGTTTCAACTTTTTATGAACGTCTTGAAACATGACTCCTAATGCGCATGAAATGCTTTCTTCCAAATTAGCACATTTTCACATGGCAGTTATAAAAGATCAAATGCGTAACTGAATTTCATTTCTGAACATTTTTATAGCACCACAGTTTTTATTTTTTATTTTTGATATTCCAAATGACTGTTAACTTTTAATGATCGTTCAAAAATTGTGTAAATTATTTTTTTTTAATCCTAGAAAATGAATGAACACAGTCAAAGGAACATGATTGCTTTTTAATTACACATGCAACAAGATTTCTTTTATTAATTTTTTTTTGACTCATTATTTTGTAAACAATAATTGAGTCTAAGGTTAATCGATTAATACGATGAATGATACGATGATAATAATCAATGGGAACTGAGAATTAATATTTTTAATGACAGAAAGAATCATTCACGCGTACAACAGAACCGATCTCGCGTGTCTACCTTGACCATGCTGTTGGAAGCGGCGGCAGTTACTTTGTGTTACATCACACGCTGAACCAGGTTCAGCAGTCGCAAGTGCATTCATGCATTCAGAGCCCGATACACGTGACTTACTACATCATTAGTGTTTTAATAACATTCCTTCATTTTTTCCACTAAATTCTTACGTTTCTTTTCCATTCTTATGCAAACTATTATTTATATCAAAAAAGTATAGTAAAAGACAAGCATAGCAGATACTTTCGACTAAATATCACAAACATGCAAAACCCAAGACCCTGAATCCGAACCTTTTGACATTTAATATGAAAAACATTAGATGGAAATTGAAACGGTTGGAAAAAAAATTTTTTTTGAAAATGTCTCGCCACTGAAAGATCGTCTTATCATTTTTATTATTTATCATAAAAAAATTAATATCAAAAGTAGACAAAAATTGACGCAATCTTTAAAAGGCTATCTTGTATGAGCTGGAAAGTTTGAATTTAAGCTAAAATATCAGATGTCTTTTTTTTAGGTGAAAGCGAAAGTAAATAATACTATTCCGTTAGGTTATCGAATGTAAGGCGATAAATACAATGAACACGCTTGACGAGGTGTTTGACCTCAAGATTTCGAGATTTTCAGAGCAACGTTCGACATTGCCCAATAGATATTGAATATAAATGATTCTCCAAACTCAAATGCATTCCACCTATCACGGCAGGTTGCGTTGAATCAACAAAACTCTTCGTTTTCAAAGGCTATATTAGATATGCACTTTTAAACATCATTTTTGAATAATATCTTAATTCGAGATGTAATTGATGTGACGCAACCTTATGAAATGCTTCTTTTTGTATGATGATTCAAACGATTTCTCTCTTAATTTTTTTTTTTCGATTTCAATGATCTTGAATTGCGCAACAACAGACGAAATTGAACGTTCAAAGTCAACGGCGGGGAAAATTATCGGTACGTCAATGTATTTTCCCACGAAAAATTTGAAAAAAATTATATTGACTGATAAGTTCTAGATAAATTGTAATCAAAGAAATTAACTTTTCTTTATCCATTATCATTATTAATTAACACTCATATTAAACGTTATAACGACTTAGAAAACAAATTTAATATCGATGATCATTCAAAATATACGTTCGTTAAAAAACGTCAGAAGATGATTGGTCAAATTTTTAATCTTTAAAAAGTTCAGTTCATTGAGAAGATGAATTCGAAAAATTTTAAATAAAAAAATGGTTTTTTGATAATTATTAAAACTAATACATTTAAGAAAACTTTATTAACGTTAACTTGTTTATATTGTTTTTTATGTTTAAAATGAGACACTTGAACTTTTAAAATTTGCATAGTTTATATGTGCGATACAGAAATTATATTTCAGAGACATAAGATGATTTCTCGTCGAGGTAAATAAATAATAATTAATGCGCTTTTATTATTCAGAGATGCATGCCATATAAATAGAACAGATCGACTGCGTCAGTTGTACGATTAATATTATAGCAGCTACGGTAAAGAACGTCTCGGAACGTCCGAAAGAACGTGATAATTGTTATGCAAAGCTATATGTACTCTCTAGTAGGTTATTGACATAATCCAAACATGTAATTGAGAACTTTGTTTCGGATGCTAACGCTGGAAAAGGTCCATCGATAGATTCAAGCTTGGGATTTGTAAGTCATGTAAGGCAGTTTGACCAGGTAGACAACTGTTCGCCACGTGGTGACGGGGTCATCGCCCGAACAAGCCCTTCCCTAAAGTCTTTGTGGCTCGGTGTTTCGTAATAGCCACCCGTCGTTCGGCTCAAAGACCTCCACGCTCGACTCTAGCCGTTTTTTTGACTTTCGGCTAGACACTTTGCATTCGACAGCAGTTACCAAATTGTGCACAAAATCTCGCGATATTCCCAATCGATTAGTTCTCGACTATTTTCAATAGCAAAAAATATCCGTTTTCAAACAAACAAATTTTTATCACAAGAATTTTAATTTCCTAGATAATAAAAATCTTGACGGTTTTTTTTTTTTTTCTAAAAAACTTTCGATTCTAACTTTCAATTTCTAATTTTGTCGAAACCTATTTGTTGGATTTGATCTGATTAAAAAGGATGACAAAAAATGTAGATCATTTATTTATGTATTCATAGTTTGATGACCTTATGCTAATTTTCGAAAAATTTTAAAAATAAAAAAATGTTTAAAAAAAGGAGATTTGTGGAGTTAGAGTTGAAAGGTTAATAAAATTAGAACTTGCACATTAAAATGCATCAAAAACAACTGTTTGATTATTTGAAAAAAGTGTTATATTATTGTTATTCAAGACTTTCTAGGACAACGTCCTTCAGCATTCGATACACGATACTCTGTGATAATGAAGTGCACGTCGGCACGTTCCGGAATTATAGTTCAAAGATTGTGACGACCATGACTTTGAACTGGATGCCACGTAAAATAGAACGTACTTCGAATTCGAGTTCGAGTTTTTTGTCTTTATTTATTTTGTTGTTTTTAAATTTTTTTTTTTTTTTTTTTTTTTTGAGAGGAATAAATTACGAAACAGATGCACTTTTCGCGTTAAAAGAAAACACGAGAAAAGCTGGATTGACAGGAGAGAATTTTTTTCTACCATTGTTCGGGTGTTTCTGAAAAAGGTGAAATGAAAAGAAAATTCACACAGACGAAAATATACCGTTAGAAAAGAAAAAAAAATGAGGGGCGAGAAAAAAAGGAAATTCATCTTCAGGACTGACCTTGGCTTGAGAAATGGAAAAACTGGTACGGATTTAGTCACGTTTGGAAGAAAAAAATAAGTGAGCGAGTTTGAAGACACATTAAAAAATCATAAGAGTATGGGAAAGAGACATAAAAGATGAGAGATACCACGAATGACGAGCAGCACCTGCGGTCAATGACTTTGACTTAACGAGTGCTTTGTACCAGTATAGTTGACGTAAAAACGGACAAGCGCATAAATCGAACATACTCGGAGATTGACACTGTAGACACATCAAATGCCAGCAGGTTTATTTTCATTTTGTTTCGTGATTGTCTTTTCTTGTTGCCTAACTTCAACTTCATCTCCAATCTTATTGTTTGTCCAAATTCGTCATTTTAATTAAAAAAATCAAAGACCCATCCACATTTCATTCTCAATCGTATACATTTGTAACTGTCAAATTTTTGAATAAACTTTTTGTCAATTACAACAATGATTATGAATAAAACCATTAAGTTGGGTTAAAAGTTTGAAAACCATGTAAACAAGAAAAATAAAATTGCGCTCAGTTGTTGAGCATCAAGACCAACTTTTAACTTTGTATCATATTACCCCTTGTTCGTTGAGCCCATAAATACTAGCTCATTAGGAAAGAATGCCCACATGAAATTGTTTTCAGGACCACGTTTAAATGCTTGATTTAAATTTCGTTAAGCAAAGCTAACTTGCAAGAGAGAATGACTCAATGTTGATAATGATGCGAAGGAGATAAAACGAGAGCGACGGAGATGGAGGCAGAAAATTTGGGATGACGATGTCCTTGGTGCAAAAAAAGCATTGAGGCGAACAAAGGATTTTGCGAAGGATTACGAAAGTTTCTATTTTGGGATACATATTAGTGCGGAAATATGATTTGGTCCCGTGATTAAAAGGGTAAGTTTAAAGTCGAAGTCGTGTTGTGAATTTATATTGAAGGTTTTATAGATTTTACAATTGAGCATCGAATTTTTTTTCGTACAGTGCCAAATAAGAAACAGCTGGTAGGTTGAATGAAGAGTCAGCAAGTTGAGCGCGAGTTCAATGACTGGGAGTGAGTTGCTTCGAGGATGGTGCACGGACACGTCTTCACACGCCAGTATAATCGTATTCGTTAATGCATTATAAAATGTATTAGTCGACACATCATCGTCAGGGAAGCTGCTTTAACTTAACAATTAATTAGTTATACTGAACTAATTTTTCAGCCATTGATACAATTTTGAATACGGTCATTTTGCGGTAATCCCAACATGCGTCATCGTGACGATGCGTCAATCTACAACAAAATGTTTCAATTTCACTTCAATTAATTATTATAAATTAAACATTTATTTAAACACGATTATTCATATTGTTTAAACTGTTCGACTTTCATATTTAATGACAATTTTGGAAAATGTTCATGACGCATTATTGATATATTAATTGATATTTTTACGAAAACAATAACTATTAAAATAGATTTGAAAAATATCAAAGTTTCACTCAAAATATTTCAAAAGCATATCAACTGAATCATATCAGATATATAATATTAACATTTATTTGACGTAAATTGTGTAAAAAAATGATCTTTTATTTGTGTCTCGTGATAAAGCAGGGATTTAGACATACACAATTGTTGGCTCTAAGCGAGATAAGAGATGCACTTATAATCGTAGGAAATAATAAAAATATAACCTATGTGAGATAGTTCTAAATTTTTCATAATCACTTGCGAAGTAAATTTGCACTCGTGTGATCGCTCACGTTTGAGGACATTTTTCACATGATACGCATCAATTATTTATTTATGATATGAATCGCACAGCATTATTATGAAAATCTCAGACCTCATTTTTTATTCAAATGAAAATACAACAAAAATTGCAACCGACCTCTTTTTGTTTTCAGGTACAGGAAGTGAAGTTTACTTTGACTAATGGCCAAATTTTGCATCGAAAAAATTTTTTGATTTATTCAATCACGTATTTTGCAAGTATGATTTTCACCGGGCCAAGAAAATATGCAATTACAGTTTCATTTCGGAGATATATACGGCGAAACTTGACATGCACGAGACGCTCTTTAGGAGCGATTCACGTCGCCGTAAAAGTAAGAATGTTGAAATTTGAAACGGTGCGCCGTCTCGTGGGCCAGGCCGAAGACCGGCCCTTCAAAACGACCGGTTGTGTTGTAACGGTACTTTGGCTTGTAATTTGGATATCTGCTTATGGACTTCCGGCATTCTGGTCCCACCGACTCAGCGTCACAATATTTTTTTATATTAATTTTTAACATTTTTAAAATATCCTTCAACATAAGTTCCATTAACCCTTTTCTCAACGATTCTATTACATTCTTTTCATTTCCCTCGAAATGTACTCCAACTTTATTTCAAAAGTCTTCGTACTGAATATGTTTTAATTTAAATGTTATCATTCCTATTTTTTTTCATTTTGTTATTTCGTGAATTGTTTTTGTTTACGTGTTATGTCAATATTCTCGCATTCCAAACATAAATATCCAAACAATCTTGATTGTACGAGATAACAGAAACTGTGTACATACATGCTGTTAATTGTTACGACTTATTTTCTATGTAAATCGTTATTTTTCTATGGATCAGGATCACAAGTATCGTTAGCATGTTGTGTATGAGACGAGCGTATGTTTGTGTGCGAGCACATGCATGTGTGAACGTGCCGTTCGGTCAATGACCCAAGCTTTTGTTCGTGGCTGATTCAACGGTGAACATCGTTCTTCGTGGCCGAGCCACCACCAAACCAGCGATACGCGGCCCAGGACCGACGGATCGATCGACCGACCAACCGCAAACCAAATCCCACTCGGTAGGATAATCGATTGTAAAGACTCAAGGTCTTTGCCACTTGCCACGTCCAAAAATTCCCCAAAAACTCTCTACGATTGCGAATTTGGATGTTGCGAGGCACTTTGTTTTTAATCGTCCATCGATTCTCTTTGTTGCGAGATTTTCGATTTTCGTGGCACGAAGGAGCACTTGATTGTATTCCCTGTCGATCCAGATGTGATTCACAGGTCGATCTTTCGGACACCATGCACAGGGTTGTTGGATGCAAACAGGTGTTATTAATTCGGGAAACGTGTCGAGCATTTCAAAAAAGGCTTTTGGATTACAAGCCGTTGATTTTAATTTATTTTTCAAGCAAACGAATAGAGAGAGAAAAAAAAACGTTTGTGATGATGAACAAACAAAAAACATTGTGACGGACAATTTTGTGACGTACTTTCGAAATCGGCTTTGTTTAATCAGAATTTTTCAATCTCAAGGTAAATAGAATAAGTGTAAATATAGAATAAAATAGATACGTTCCATTTTTTTCCATTGGCAGAGTTTTTTTTTTGCGATAACAAGTTTTTTTCTTTTGATCAAATCATTCATTCGTGTACCTATTACGAATTGAAAAAGTAGCTGTTTGCAAATGAGATTTTTTTTTTGCAAAAATCAAACGATGTAAAAAAAATTGTAAGACATTTTGTTTACGTCCGCAAAAATGTCGGCAATTCACGTCTTGCAAAATATAAGAATCAGAATATACGTCCGTTGATTCTATTTTCGTTCATTTCAGTCGGATTGGTTATGAATAAATAAATGAAAAAAAAGCGCAAACCTATGCTTGGAGCAGTAAAGATTCGACGCTGCAAATTTCATATCATTGACTGATTAAAGATCGATAGAGGGTGTTGCACTGAGCTTATGCACCGTACACGCACACCTGTCAAGTTCCCTTATGTCTGTAAATATTCGTGTCCGTTTATTAAGATACTATACACATACCAACTAATATTCTTGTATGTAATGTAAACCTATCTGTGCGTAAAATCGCTTTATATCGTTTTCACCGTCAGTGTGTTACTGACCCCGAGTGACCCTGCCGTCATGACCATATACCCCAGTACTGTTAGTTTTTTTTCTAATTCGTTCATTTTTCAGAGTATTAAAATTAAATCAGTTTCACAAAATGATTCATCGTACAAAGTACAAATTGACTGAAAATAAAAAAGAAGATACAAAAGTGAAAAATTGTTTGTGATAAAGAAAAAGCAGAGCTATCGGATGGTACCAAATAATTTGCAGTTGGTTAATAACGCGAGCGTAACAAATAAGTCGTTGGCATCTAATTGTACTGTCATTCACCAATGATTACGTATTGACTGATGGATGATCAGGTTGTTTGCGCGGTTAACGGAAGATGCGCGTTCACCGTTGATTTCGGACGCTCGAGTGCTCCCAGGAACGGTAAAAATGTACCGAGGGAAAATGTTGCGATTTGAGGATTTTCCTCTGAGACGTTGGAGGGGGGTTGCAAAATTCGGGCTTACCTCGTATAGTGCTAGGCATTTTGTCTGATTGTCATAATCCGATATCCGAGAATAAAATCACAGGCAGGTTCTGCTGTAAGGGCACTTTAACACTGCTTAATCTTTAAAAATTGCACTTATTTAGTCAGGGGGAGTCACGTTGTCACCGCACCAAATGATCAACACCTAACAAACGAATTTCCATCGCATTATCCTGATTGTTTTGAAAGCACGCTGGAGGACTTTATCACAACACCGATCGTTCGCCGCTCACATCGATAACAAAACGTGGACCGCGGCTCGTCGGCAGAGTTCTTGTGAACCACCGATGCTGTCATCTACGTCATCGGTTCGATGACAGTAGACGAACAAGAAGAAACGATTCGGAGTTTTGAAATGCGCGCTAGTGGATAGTAGACGGAATAGTAGTGGTGGTTCGACGAAGACTCTACCGGCCAACGGTACAATAATCCACAGGTGCCTGTACGCTGTAGCCCTTACCCCCTCCTGACAACCCCTCTATGCCCCCACCACCTCGGGCACATTTCGAAACGCCGTGTATGCACGTTCCTGTCCAGCACTTATATTATACCTTCACGAAACTTCACTTCTTTCCCACTTTCTTCTTCTTGTACCGCTATCTCCACTTCTTCGTCCTCTCCGTATTTCTTCGACCTCTTTTCGAATACCTCGCTCGCCGTCTCCCCACCAGCGCGAGTTCCCGCGTCTCCATTGCTTTGAACTTTATCGCTTTTAAGGTATTACGCGTTGAGGTGGGTTTTGTTTTTCTTAAATTAGGCGCGATCCTCGCTTCGAATTATACACTGCAAAAAAATGTCCATGAGGAAGTTCGTTTACTTTAATGTACCTGGGTTGATGGGTTGAGGAAGGTTTTCGAATTAAAATGATGAGAAGAAAATGTTCCGATGCAATTTTCGCATTTTATTTTACTTACGGTCAGTACGAATAATAATTGCGATATTCATTTTTGTTTTCTAATAAGGTTTTTTTCTTTTTATTCCAGCCACTTTTGGGGACCAAATGTCATCATCCAACAGCATGCAGTATATTTGCGTATGCAAACTTTGAAAACATTCTGAGGCCTCTGCAAATCCCAGAAAAGATTGTATAATTTTTTAAATTTCAACCGGCTTATAAATAAATGCATGGTTTTGATTCCATCTTATTAGGAACTATATTTTCAAAGACTTTAAAATTACTTTTAAATTCTGTTGTTGTTTTTGTTTTAGTTTTCTTTATTTTGGTAAGTAAATTTGACATTCGAAAGTTTAGCTAGAAAGTTTTTGGTAGTTTTGGTGCGCTCGCAGACGATTTCGTATCGTTGGCAGATTCCTGCAACTCTCCTGCAAGTCTCGAAGAAGCTTGCCCCTGTCTACAGACAACCCAACGTACATCCAAGTAAAGAGGTTACGACATCTCAGCAGCTTGTTCGAGCCCCTGCATACACGCATCCCGTCTAACAGCGAATTATATAATGTAAAAGAATGACAGGAGACGACGGTCTTCGCCTCTTCCAGTTCATATTATTTTCAATGTAAACAGTTGTTATTGAACAATTAAACATATAAAGATAAAACGATTGTTAAATAATGATTATTTCAATATTGAAATGTGACAGGTTTCTCGCTGTGGAAAATAATTTTTAAGTATTATCTAATATTCTGTCCCGAACTTCTACAAAGATCAATCAGACTGAGGTAAATTGTATTGTATCCTATTTTTTACTACACCTAGTACTCGTACCATACAATTTCAATCCATTTATTTTTTCATCAATTTTCTTCTATTTATATTTCAATTTATAATAAATCGCTAGATTATTTTCGGTTGAACATATCATAGCTTTAAATCCCTCGAATGGCGAATTACTGGCACTTTTATGATTTATTAACCTCTGTTTTTTGCCGAAAATTTATTTACAAAGATGTAATTTAAATTCAGTTGCACAAAATAATGAAATAAAATTGGAAATCAACAAAAAATGAGCGAACATTTTTTTGCGAATCAAAGCGCGTGCGCTTGTTGGTGAATCAACGCAGTATATAAAAGCCGCCACTTGTTGAACGAGGCTCATACCTAGATCGTTTCAAATACCAAAAAAGGGCGAAAAATAAATTACGTTCATTAATACAGAATATCATCAAGTTACTGATTACCGTCCGTTTATTCAGCATCCATCCATTGTAAACAAATTATTCATCGGTGAGTCAATTTATATACTTGCCATTTTATTCGTCAATTTTGTTTCACTTTTTTTTCACAAAATCCTTTTACTTGTTTCTTATGTTTAATTGTTTTCTGATAAATTAAACAATTCTAGAAAAATAAAACCCTTAGAAAATCTTGTGATATTTATTATTTACAAAGAAAATGATTGGTCATTCTTGAACATGATAAAAACGTTGTTATTTAGATTATTTGCCAACGTCAATAATATATAAATATTTCTACAATTTTCAAACTAAAATAAGCCACATTGATATTTGGATAATATAAGAATTGTAAAAAAAACATTTTTATTCGTAATATTCATAATAAAATCTGGGGTTGTTATATTTGAGAGCTGCGGGAAATTACAAAAGTCGGAAATGAAAACGATGAAGAGCTGTGGTTTTAATATTATCGACTGTTCCTTTATTTTATACTCGTAATCAGAGTGACTTACAAATCATGTCGGCATTTTGTTTAATTGATTTTGCATTTTTACAGACAGGGTATAAGATTGAAAAATGCATGAATTCAACTTGTATTAAATAATTAAAATCAAGTTTAAGTATTCACATTTCATATTCATCACCAAATCACATACTATATATAAATTATCAAAGAACCTACAAGTAAAGATAATAATCGTTTGTGGAAGATCTTTGTTTAACCTTTAAAATTCGTAATAAGTAAACGAATCAAAAAGTGATACTTTTTTTTTTGAATTATGAATAATCGTTATCAAATAAAATTTGCACATTATCAATATTTTTGCATTTCAGTGAGAAAATCATCTCATCGTGATAAACGAAATATTAAAACGCCGAAAATAAAAAATAGAAAAAAGGCACAAAATTTTTTTCAAAAAATGTCAACAAAATTGTGTAAACATTTTGTTAGTTTTTATTTTAAATCGTGATATGCACTATGATATCTCAGTAGAACAAGTGACCTTATGCATTTGTTGCATAAAATGAGAAAATTTCGTTTAACTCACCTAAGACCGAAGATTTAAAAAGCATATCCATAAAAATTAAATGAAATTGTATTTAACAAACAAACTTGATAAATAATAATAATATTTTCGTATAAATTTTATTGATCACCACTCTGATTTTAACTTGAAGGTTTTTTCTACATTTTTGATATTAAATCTGTAGATCAATTACTTTGAAAGTAATGAAACCAGAAACATCTGCTCGGAGACATTTGACAAAGTATTCGTTATTCGCTATTAGGGTTTGTTCGATGATAAAATGAAAAATACAAGAAACTGAAGGCACTTTTCCACGAATATTTCTGAGATAATAATTGACCTGATTTTGTTAAAATTAAACGATTGTAAATACACAATATACACGATACACGCCGAAAAAAAAGTTACATATGTTGCATAAACCGTATGACATCGGTCATTGCATAATATAAGTGCAATAGATTCATTGTTTCTCTATAGACTATAACTCGATGTTAAAGTTGACGTAATTAAACTCCGCGGATTTCATTTTCATCAGTTTATTTAATAATAGCAATAATAAAAACAATTCCAAATTGAATCTCCCAATTATTTTCTACTTATCTTGTATTTTTACTTATTGATATTTCTCTCTCTGGAGTTACCAGATCATAGTTTTTTTTCCTAAAAAATGTCTGAATCTTTCCAAAGTAAAATATGATTTTGTTTTGCATTAATATCTTACATTCACGAGATCATTAGAAATCCAATTAATACAAAATAGTTTTCTTGGATTAATAATCTCTTGAATTTTTCATTGTTAAAACTTCTACTGATTTGTTTAAATCTTTTGAGTATAAAGTAAAAAAAAAAGAAGACATTTTATCATTTTCTTTTTATGAATTGAACTTTTATTTAAAAGTCAATACATGATCAAGTCATTCCAATTATTATTTATCAAAAAGTGTCGAAGTTTAGCTACAATATCTGTTTTTTTTTCATAATCGTTGTAGCAAGCAATGGCGCGTGAGTCTGAGACAGAAACGCCAAAAAAACAATACATTGGATCTCTCACTTGCGGCAAGATTTGCGCCACCTCTTCTTGTTCGATAATGTGGTATTGCACATTCTCGCCTTGCCAAAAACAAAAAACAAACCACCGCTTATAGTATGAGAAGATACCGAATAACTTATTTAGTTCTAGGCCGCGATCATTCGCATGACACAATCGTAATAAGCTCGAAGTGACAAACTACTGAGCGATCGATGGTGAATCCGTACAAATAACTATCCGCAGTAGTTCGATCGTTGGTTTGTTAGGTCAACAATGCATGGTATTTAAAAGCCATCCTGAATCAGTGGCAGTTTGGCTCCACAAAGTTGACAGATCCGGCTCGACAAAAATTTAATATACAAAAATTCACCCGTCGTCGTTTATACAAACAAACTCGTGCAACAAATTTAACCCTTCTCATAATTTTTCTCATTTTTTGAAGAGCACTTGCAGAACGACTAATGCGCATTAAACGGTCACACCGAACTTTTGAAATTTGGCTGTTGTGAGAACCAGTATTACAAAAAGCAACTGACTCAGGATTAGTTCAAGGATCCACTAACTAACACGTAAACTTCGTTTAATTTCTTTGGAACCATCACTTGTTGAAAACAAGTCCTCTGGTCCAATCATGAATCTTGAAGAGTACCGCAAATATGGTAAGTACATATTTTAACTTACAAATTTTATTATTATTTTGAAACATTGACAATTTCATTCAATTAATCATTCAGACTTTATTTTGCTTAAAAGAGAGAAAATCTTTTGATAGGGTTTTTTCTTTTAATTAAGAACATATTTTTTGTGCTTGGTGATATGTTTAATTATCCAATGATCTTTTGACAGATAAAACAACCTTAAGAATAAAAAATAGTATAATAAAAAGTTATTGTGTCGAATTTAACTCCATCTGAAGAAATTTAAATCTGGACTAGATTTAAAGAAAAAAACATATAAAAGGATTGACACCGAAATAAGGCTAAAATCGAACGTATCCAGACGTATCACGCTCGTAACAGTCACGAGGATTTCGTTATAATGAAATTGTCCTGTTTACAAATCGCAGAACTTATTTCTTTTTAGTGTGACTTTTGTATATAAAATGTGATAAATAATCCCTTCAGTCAATGCAATATAAACTGTACAGAATATATCGTTTTATTATTCACGCAATAAATTGCACGATCACAATGCAATGTAATTTATAGAATTTGAAGGAAAACAAATGTCAAATTGTACAAACAACCTATTTTCACCCGAGATTGTTTCTTTCTTTCACGCTTTTATTCAATTTGTTATTTCAATTAAAAGAATCTTATGCTTTTTTGTTGTGTTGAAATATTTGTGTTGCACTGATTGAATGTTTTGTACATTAAACTGACCATTGTTTCAAAATTGTTGACAATTAGGAAAAGAAATGGTAGATTATGTGGCGGACTATCTAGAAAACATTCGAGAGCGTCGAGTATTCCCGGATGTGTCCCCGGGGTATTTAAGAAATATTCTGCCAACCTCAGCTCCCATTGAAGGCGAACCATACGAAAATATCTTCAAAGATATTGAACGATGCATCATGCCAGGGGTTACGCATTGGCAAAGTCCGCACATGCACGCCTATTTCCCAGCTCTTAATTCACCTGCGAGCTTGTTAGCTGACATGTTAGCTGATGCTATCAATTGCTTAGGATTTACATGGGTAATACATGATTTGTCCATTTCCTTATAATAATTTTATGTTAATCAACGTTTTTAATTGGTCTGCTATCTTTTCACGATTAATAGTCACGCCAATTAGCAATTCATTTTGTATAAAAGAAATTAACACCCCCTAGCAAATATGAATCATTTTTTAAATGTTTTTCAACAGCCTCGTATGTTGGTAGTTTATTTGAATTATCGTATCTGTTAAAATTATTGAAAATATTTTTGTTTCAAATAAAATAAATACCTTTCAAATAATCATATTTATAAATAATTATAATGAATTATAATTGAAGTTAAGGTTAAAAAATGTAACAATATTTAAATGTCAAATTTTAAAGTACAAATGGTTTGTTTTTCCTAAATTCAGAAATGTATTATGGAAAATGATTCGAGAGATTAGATATATTGAAAAGGAGTCAAAGATAAACATTTGATTTCTTATCAAATGTTGAACTTCCCTAAACTTTGCCAAAAAACAGATACATCGGCTGAGAAAAAATAAATAGAGGCAGGCAATTGGAAAACATTGAAGAAAGATAAGCCATGTTTGTTGGAGGGTGACAAAATATTGCTAATCATAGCATTATCATTGTTTATTTTTAGACAAAGGTTTTAGCCCTAGGACGTAATTTTTATTTCAATAAATCATTTGTTCGTACGAAGTAATCAGTCTTTTGTAATAGGCATATTTTTCTTATTGTCTCGTTTTGGTTGAATGACGTACACAAGAGACCTCGAGAAAAAAAACAAATTTTGCAAGTTTTCGGGCATATCTCTGAAGAGATATTTCATATCTTATTATTCCTAAGTTTTTTCATTTCTTTTTCATTTTCATTGAACGCAGAGATTTTATACACAAAAAATTGATATCCACTGTATACTCGTTAGCAAAATTGCTTTTGACGAAAAATTATAAATAATAGCACGACGCAAGATCAGACGTTCATAATAATCTCAAGCGAGTCAAATCAGACCGTTCAAAAATTATATGACATACTTGAAAATATAGCGAACTTTTCCATGCCCACACTGCACGCAGATTATCTGAAATAACACATAGCTGTACAGCGATTATTATTTTGTAATTCGCTCAGATTAATTTATGTTTTAATCAACAAATTTTGCAAGAACCAAACGTCATAATCAGTCGAAAGTTTAATTGTGCTTATAATCTATCATCATGAATTTCAGTAACTCTAGAAGACAAACAATAATTCTGAATCATAGCAATGGGAAAGTTTGCTTATTAAAAAAAAAATGTGACCTCCGTCTAATTCATCATGTGAAAACACTTATTTAATTGAATATAAAAATATTATAAGCGAAATTATAATTTGTTTACGATGTTTATAACAAATTGTGATGATATAAATTTTTAAATTGTTTGTAACTGAATTTCTTAACCGTAGGCATCAAGCCCGGTCTGCACCGAGTTGGAAACAGTTGTAATGAATTGGTTGGGCGAAATGATCGGACTTCCTGAAGGCTTCTTACATCGACCTGATGGCCACGGTGGTGGTGTGATCCAAACAACAGCGAGTGAAGCAACTTTAATATGTCTTCTAGCAGCTCGAACCAGAGCTATCAAAACCGTCCAACGAAAAGAACCCGACTTCTCACCAGCCGAAATAAATTCTAGACTTGTGGCGTACTGCTCTGATCAGGTCAACACTGTCACAAATAACCTACAACAATCGTATTTCAACGTTTTAGTTTAAATAATGTTCAATCTGTTGAAAATTTATTTTTGGAAAAAAAAAGTTTAGAAAATTTCTTTGACACTAAGGAGTTTCATTCTTGGCGATTCTGGGCTATTGTTCAAGACGGAATTGGTTTTGGGCCAATAAAATTTTTCTTCATCTGATAAGATAATTATAGAATGAATAAGATGCTGAAATCACTGAACCTAAGTGCAAAATTAAATTGAAATAATTGGTCCATGTTTTAGGCTCATTCGAGTGTGGAAAAAGCTGGATTAATAGGTCTTGTTCGAATGAAGTACATTGAATCTGATGAAAACTTAAGTATGAGGGGCGAAAAGCTCTTAGATGCTATCAAATTTGATCGAGAAGAAGGACTTGTTCCATTCTTTGTTTGTGCAACACTAGGTACAACTGGAGCTTGTTCATTTGACAATTTAGAAGAAATTGGTTCTATATGTGAGTATTAATCGAACGAACATGTTTTAAATTATTATTTCTAATACATAAGATATACATTTCTAATACATAATCTTACTTACTTTTTATTGAAGGTGAACAACATAGCATTTGGCTACACGTAGACGCAGCCTATGCAGGTAGTGCTTTTGTTTGTCCGGAATTTCGACATTGGTTGCAAGGTATCGAATATGCGGACTCTTTTGCTTTCAACCCTAGCAAGTGGCTGATGGTTCACTTTGATTGTACAGCTATGTGGTTTGTAAAAAAAATACTGATTATAAAATATAACGAATCTAATCAATGAAAATAAAGACCCAAAATAACAATGCAAATTCTTCTCAGGGTAAAAAATAGCCAAGCTCTTCATCGTACTTTCAATGTTGATCCGATTTATTTGAAGCACGAAAATACAGGTAATATTTGATCGTATAAAATTACTCAACACTACTCAAAGTCAATTAATGATTTCTCATTTCAATACATTACAGGCCTCGCAATAGATTATATGGTAAGGTTTCGATTTATATACATATATATATTTTTTATACTGAAATCAATATTATAGAAATCGTTTCTTTATAGCACTGGCAAATACCTTTGTCAAAAAGATTTCGTTCGTTGAAATTGTGGTTCGTTATTCGAAATTTCGGAGTTGAGGGATTGCAAAAGCATATTAGAGAAGTAAATATTATTCAATTATTATATTTTGTAATTGATAATTTAATCGTTTCATACTGTATTTCATAATTTGTTTGTACAGGGAGTAAGGCTCGCGCAAAAATTTGAAGCATTAGTATTGGCCGATCCTCGTTTCGAAGTACCAGCTACTCGGCATTTAGGTATGGTGGTCTTTCGACTAAAAGGTGAAAATACACTCACGGAGTATTTGTTGAAAAAAATGAACACCAGAGGACGAGTGCATTGCGTGCCAGCTGCTCTTCATGGCAAATATGTGATTCGATTTACTGTAACATCGACAAGGTACAATATTTTGTGACGACATTTTCTGCTCTAATTGAAATAACATTTTTCACAGTGACTGATATTTTTAATACCATTATACAGAACTACAAACGAAGATATTATTAAAGACTGGAATGAAATACGAAATACTGCAACAAGTATTCTAGAAGAGTTTGGAGAATCTCCTGCACGTACAAAAGTATCATTAGCAGGTAATAACGTCTGCTCAATTTTTCTACAGCTTTTTATAAACCATTCAATCACATTATCAAACTAATTTGTTCACTAAAAAAAAACCAACAAGGAAACCTTGGATCATTAATGTTCACTTGACAAACAATTTCATTTGGCAAAATAATTATCTATGGTTCTAACATTATATCATTACTTACATTTTTGAACATTTGAAAAAACATGTTCTTGGAAAACTGTGCATTGATTATCTATTCATTCATTATTAATTGGACTCAGATGTTTTTGTTTCATCAATTGCATGATAATTGGGGCAACTTTTTCAGAAACACGCGTAAGAAATGAAAACTTCGGTTCAAGTTTACTATTGGCTAACTCACCAATGTCACCGAAAATAGTAAATGGTAGTTTCGCTGCAATATATGACACTTCAAATGTATTCAATAAATGCATGAAAACATTTGGTCAACTACGATTGGACTCTCAAAACAGTCCAGGTATGCATGAATTTAAACTAAGCCGCATGAAACTAAACGATTCTTTTAGTTCGCAATTAACACCATCAAAAGAGCTATTAGTATTTAACATATTTAACAATTTAGTCTTGTATGAAGTTGATCATTCAAATGATCTCAATTAAATGAGCGCCAATTTAATTTGATGTGTAAACTTTTTTTTCAAATCATAACATCACTTCAAGTAATTTTGTTAACTGGTGAGTATGAATAAAAGACTCAATTAGATGCTTTGCATTTATTATTAGCTACATAGATTCACTAATAAAGGATTTGCTGTTCAAACGGAAATTAATTAAAAAAAAAACATTTTTATAAATATACGCTTTAAACCATTGTTTTCTTAGAATGTTTTTTTGTTAATTTATTACTTATATTACATTATTTATAAACTTGTTACATTATTAGCAATGAGACGTCGTATAAGGGGTATTCTAATGTCTGGCAAACAATTTTCTCTCGATTCGCACATGGATTTAGTACAAGTAAGTTTCGTGACATTAATTGCTTGGTAATAAAAAAAGTTGCATTGATATTATTAAGTAACTCGTTGTTTTCTGAAGGGTTATGTATCTTGTCGACCGTATGCTGAAGCAGGATGCAATCTTCCACTGATGAAAGAAGATGATGACAACAATATAGGTAAAACTGAATCTACTTCTAGCATCAATAATACGGATTTATCACTTGGTTAGTTTATCACTTAAATTAATAAAAGTAAAAAAATAAATGCATGTCAAGAATGTTTTGTTAGTTCACAATATTATTATGATTTGTATTTATTTTGTTACTTTCAGCTTCATCAACTCAGAGTTTGTCGAAAAACTATGATTCAGAAGACGAAAGAAAACCATATGACAACTCAAGACATGCGATTATTGCTGGAGGATACATCGTAGAAAAATTAAACAAGAGTAAAACCATAGCTGCCATAAGCAGCATTGAGGGACAAATGCCGAAACTGCAAAAAGAAAATGAAAATACAACGGTTTGCGAAATGTGCGGCCGAAGTTTGAATAGCAATAACGCCATGAATTCTTGAATTAAGACAAGTGATATAAAAATAAGTTCAATGCTTGTTACATCCGCAGTACTGACGTCTAATAATATAGTAGACTTGACAGCCATAAATGTAATTACACTTCTTCATCAAAGTTGTACTTTTCATTGTATGCGTTATAATTGACAGTTCTTTGGCAATAAACTTTGTTCGCATGACCAAATCCCGTTGCGACAAATTATTTTTCATCTGTATATATGTAATAAATAAATTAATGTATCTTCTGTCACATTTCAGTTGTAATATTTATAATTCAAAATTAATTATCCGAAGCAGTTTTCATATATCGTAGAAAAAATTAAAAAATTGTGCTAAACACATAGAAAAACGTATGTTAAAGATATACAAAATTATGTAAACAAAACTTTTACTTATTTGTTAACATGAGATTTACAAAATTAACCCTATACGGTCAAACCTTTGTGGGACTACTTAATCGGTTACAGTGGGGTTACTAAACACCCTACGAAGTTCAATAATATAACTTTAATCAACTGTATGTATTTACAAAGAATAGTTCATCTGAAATGTTTGTTATAAAGTTTTCGCAGTTGTAGGAAAATATTCCAAATTTCACTGTCACTTATAGAAAATATTGATAAAACGTTGAATAAATTGTTTCAAAATATTGTTCATATAATGTAATTCTGATGAAGGCCCAGAACTAAGGAGCCAAAACGTCAACAATAAAATAGATCAATAAGAAATATACTGGAGTCTGCTTGATAAACCATGGTCGTCAACCAAACATAAAACTATGAAGGAACGCAGACATTAATCAATTTAATAAAACTCCCAAAATGTAATAAAAATTTTTCGGTGATTGTCATTTGCGCGAATTACAATCGATCATTTGCGCGAATCCAAATGTATCATGAGCGCAAATA
>JAAMPD010000871.1:0-34506 GCA_025266255.1 Trissolcus basalis
TTCCGCCTTTGGTTTTTTATTTTTTTTNTTTTTTTTTTTTGCAAATTATACACGGTAGCTACTTAAGGATAAACAATAAAATGCTAATTCCAAGATGCGTATCAGCAACTTGGATAAATCGCATTTTATCACAAACTACACAGTTTTCCTTGAGTTTTCCAAACCTTGACACCTCGGTTTATTTTTATTTTTGTTTCTCATCTCGTTCCACTTTAATAAATTGGAGATCACAAAAGTTGTTGGTTTTATTCGCCGAAAATATTCATCGTTTCAAAAGCCAACCTTGGATTGAGCAAACAAAACGATTTGTCAATAAACTGAAACATTTTTTCCATTATTATTAAACAAAATTCAGTTCGATGTAGTTTTTTCGCTTCTTAATCTGAAACAACAAAAGGTAATTAATGCACTTGTCAAGAACAGGAAATTGTAACTTGCTTGTTTTTAAAAGTTACTCAATTTGCAAAAAAACCTTTTAAAAATTGATTTTCAATTCTTGTTTCGAAAAGCATTACAGATATAAAAAAAAAAAACTTTTAGTTATTTTATTTCAAATGCGTGTTTTCTTTTGAGTATGAACTTGTTTTTTTTTTTTTTTTTTTTTATTAAAAGACTCTGAGAATTTGCGTATTAAAAATTATGCACCAAATGATTTTTTTAAACGTAATTTTACAAACCAGTTAAAATGTTATTTCGCAGCGGCTGAGCATGAAAAGAATTATAAATGTTTAGAAATTATGAATAATTTGAGTGCGGTTTTTCTCTTAACCATTCTGTATCATTTGTTTATTACATTAATTAAAACTAAATTTGATTTCAAAGAGATATAATTTCTACTTTTATTTATATTACTTGCTACGTTTTGACCTTTCATAAAAATGGTGACTTTTTAGTCATATAATTGAAATTGACTTAAAATTCAAAATGCTAATCGGAACAATCAACAATCAATCATAAAAAATCGAGAACAAATCATTTTTATGGTCAATGTCGCAACTGAAGATAAATTCCATTTAAAAGCAATACGCATTTTTTATTGTTCAGAGACATGATTTGTGATGAATTTTCAAAAAAAAGGAAAAAAATTTGCTCGAAATTATATTATTTTGATTGATGTTAAAGATTTGATAATTTGCGTGCCGAAGAAAGTGAAAAATCGACTTTAAAGGAAGTCTCGCGATTCTCAGCAGCGTCAGAAATTGCCGTAATTATATTGGCATTGCATCATTTTGAAAATAGACGAGAATCAATTATGCGTTACAAGAAGACCTGACGTTTTCCAGTCGCAGATATGACGACTGGCGAGCAGTCATCAAATTATTTCGTCGACTTTCTAGAACACGTAACGATTACAATCAACCAATCAACATTTATTTATCAAAAAAGCAAACACGTTTGATGTAAGAAATCAAAAATTTTTTTATAACAATCTCAAAAAACAAAAAAAATCAAAATTTCTTCGGTATCTTTAAATAAAGTCTTTTAAATAAATATCGGTAAGTGACATTTATGAATTTATCACATTTCATAAAAATGCTTGCAAGGTAATTTGTCAAAGACATATTTCATGAATGAAAAAAGTTGTAATGTCTTGGGAGCAGCTTGGAAAAGACGATGAAAAGTGCAGCGCACGATTGAGTACTTTTATTTCCGTCAGTAAAAGTGAATATGACAGCGTCACGGTTTGACACCATGAAACAGAGTGATTTAACAAGCAGGAAGGTTGTCGCGATGATCGGCGCCGAGCAAATCGTAGAAACCGTTATGTTTGCAGTGCAAGCGTGTCCATTTTAAACAGAGAAGCAAACGCTTTTTTTCTCACGACCACGTAATTGCTTTCTTTGTACGAACTCATTCAGTTTTTCACTTCCTGACTTGATCTAATTCTAGTTAAATAGCTCTTTAAACATTTTTTTCATCGGTAATCAAATAAATTAAACAAATCAAATCAAAAAATAAAACTAACAAAAAATTCAATACAGAAATCTCGTTATGAAATTTTGACATTTTCATTAGGAAGTTTTTATTTTTATTTTATTTTTTTTTAAATTTTTGTCCAAGTGTCAAAACACGATATTTTAAAGACGATTTTGAATCTGTATGATTGCTAAAAGAGTAAAGAAGTTGACATTCGGCACCAACGATTAATTTACATATGAAATAGAAAGCGCGATATTGGCGCGAATATGACATTGCAACGGTTGCAACACCGTTTTAAATGCCGAAAGCATGAATAGTCATTTGTTCCACTTAATTAGTGGTTACCCAAGTACAAAGATGACGCACCCTCTATTCGAGACCAACTTTTTGCACCTAATCAATTTCGTTACACCGGTAGAAACAAAAAAAAAACATTCTTCACTCATTTTAAATTCATAAAAACTTACTCTCAAAAGTCTCAAAATTCTTTTAATATTATTTCACTTCATAAAAATAATTCCGAAACTGGTCGAAAAAAACAAAATTAAAAACAAGTTGTTGTTTTGAAAACAGACTTGGTCGCAACTTTCTAGGTTGGTCGGGATGAAGAAAAAAATATATTTTGGAATGACAATCAGGTACGAAAAATTCTGATTAACATAGAGCTCTCGAAGAGAAAATCGCTCCGTTTATTATCGACACTTGTCACGGAACAATAGCGGAGTCATAACTGTGAAATATCGCGGACCGAAAATTGGATCCACGGTGGTCACTTAGCATCAGTGACCGTTCCTATGCTAATTGAAGAGTCGCGCGATTGACAAAAATCGAGGCGTGAGAAACACGGCTTTTATTAATGCAAAACTATAATAAATGCCCGAGAGAGCCTTTCTCTTTTCAAAACACTTTCCCTGGTGTGATTTCGATAGGTCATGCACGGATGGTACGCCGAAGATATAAATCAGGATCATCCTTTGGCGAACTGGTTGCGCAATTCGTTCAATTTAGCTGGCAATTTAGTTGTTTCTAAGACGTTTGGCATTTCACCGTCTTTTTTTTTTCAATTTTTGTAAACGGTACATTACAAAAGAGAAACTTTCACCTACACACGAAAAATTTTACTTATCAAAATGTCTCAAAATGATAAGTAAATAAATTACATTCAAGTCACATTGTTCAGGAGTAAAACAATTTTGATATATCTTTTATTCAAGAGTTTGAAAACGTACTCTTTCAAATTGATATAAATTTTTTATTACATTTATACTTAGAATAAAAAGCAAATCAAATAAATTTAATAGAAAAAAAAATTAATATTAATTAAATATTATAATAATAATTTGATATTAATTTGATATTACAATTACAATAAAAGTTCACCAAAAGAAAAAAAAAGAAATCACTATTTTTCAATTTGTTTAATATTTTTAATAGAAAATAATGTTTAAAAAAAGTATTTTTCAAAAAAAAAAAAATTTGTATATTTTGACATATCAACAATTGATTGTTAATAAAATTGATTAAGTTTTTTCTTGTTGATTAATTTTGTATCGGAAAATAATTGATGTTATTGGAAAACAAAAACAAAACAATGTTAACGTGGCCCGTGAACTTCGCGGGTACGAAAACCTCGACAGTGAACGCGCAATGTCCGGCACAGGGACGCAATCCAAAGAAACAAACCGGTTAGTTGCACGTAAGATCGCGCATGACTTGTAAAACGACTTTCGTTAATCAGTTTTCACGTGAATTCGTGACATGCTTATCGTCGCTTCATCCCGATCGTTATTCCTTTTTTGTCATGCGACCAAATTAATTTATTACTCGTCTCTCTTTACCGCTCTTACTAGAGCACGAAATGAATGACAATTTTTTTTCGATCCCTCGGTCGTTTAAATTCAAACAAACATTTTTTTGAACCGCGGGTCAGATGAAACACCAAATTTAAATTTTATGTCGATTTGGGAAAAAGTTTTTTATTTGGACAAAAGAAAGTTTTTGTTTCATAAATAGACCATTTTTGGGTTATTCAAACATTTGGACACTTTTTTTCACTCAACACAATTTTTAATGCGATTCGAAAATCATTTTCCGAGAATAAGCTATTCAATTTTTTTTTATTTGAAAAATGTCAAAAAATATTGATTTAACGAGTTTGCGAGAAAGACATAATTGAATAAAATGATATTTTAAGTCTTTAGTTTATTTAAAATGCATCCTTTCTGCGGCACTTGAATTGAAAGAAAAATAATTTTCATTTTCCCATGCAACCTACGCCGATCGTGCATGCACTCTGCATGAACAATTACATAATTTAATTACCATTGAAGTTTTGCAACGGAGCGACCAAATGCATTCACTTCAACCACCGTCGAAGTGTCAGCTGTCAATAAATCGCATAAAATTGGTGTTTCTATTAGTACTTTTTAAATGCATACCCCGTCCTTAACTAACCCGAGAAAAATCTGCGACCGTTTAAATTATCCAGGAATTTTTACTTATAATAATAATTACCGGTGAATTTCGGACAAAAGGGCGATTACAATTACGTATATCTAATAACAAGTTACGAAATCACGTGGGTTAAGAAATACAGGAAATTATGTACGAGAAGACATGTGACATCAATCTCTATCATTTATCATAAATTTTCAAAAAATTTCAACTTATAAATGGCCAAGTTAAATTTATATATAGTTTCATAAATGACACTAATGAGTTTATTTATAATCATATATGATTGCTTTTATAAATTCATGTATGGATTATGTAAATACTTGGTTCAAAAACACTTTTTGTATAGTCTATATATAGTTTTATATATAATAATTTCCCCTGGTACAAAAAACATATATTGACCATATATGTTTTATATATAGCCAATATATGATCTTTTTTACTAGGGTCATTGAATGAAATTATATATAAAACTTATATAGATCATACAAAAAGTGCTTTCGAACCAAGTATTTATAAATAATCCATATATGAATTTATAAAACGTGTATATATAGTTTTATACATAGTATCATCCATATGCAGTTTCATGTACGATTTCATTTATAGATTATATACAAATTTTTATTTCGTTATATGTAAATAGCAGCTGCAGTATAATAGTGTAAAAACCAACTTACTTTTACTATTTTTTGAATAAAAACTGAATGATTTACATTTATATTTGCAATATAAATGTAAATGAAAAATATCAATTTGTAATGTAAATTGATAACGTTTAGTTCAATTTGACTCGGAAAAAATTCATTTTTTAAATATAGTAAAAAAAAAAAAAAATGAAATCGAATTAGAACGACCTGTTTATCAATGTTGTGACTCCATTGACTAGAACTAACATGTGAGGAGTAAAAGTTGTAAAAACTGGTTCTATGCTTGGAATAAGGTCAGTACTCCTGAATCGGGCAAGAAGTTCTGCAACGCGTTTGGACACGATGGTATTTATCACTCGTGCACATAGCAAGGTCTTTATCAACTTGTTTCAATTCAAGTGTTAATAAGTCGTTCTGCAATTTGCGATTGCCAAAATGATTGCGAAAGCATATTTAAACAAACCCATAAAATTTTTTGCGACTCTGTTCAAAAACTAATTTTTCAAGTTTCAAAAAAGAACGCGCTGAAAATGATCTCATCAACTTGTTTGGTGGTAAATGTTTGAAAATAATCGGTGCGTCAATTTTGCGCTATTTTGAAAAGCGTTATGTAAAATCCAATTTGAACTGGAAAGTGTGTTAGGGCAAATTATGTTTTAGGTCAACTGTAGAATTGATACACCTAGAAAATAATGAGGTCTAGTATGTGCGGATCTGCGGAATACAAAGTTACATAAGTCACGTGCTGCCGTAGAATTTAGAACTGTTACACCAAACTATCTCTTCAACAAAAAAGTCATGTTAAACAATTTTCAATACATTTAAAATCAGTGCTGATTCAAAAAAAAAACTAACACACTTTTTTATTTAAAATCAGTTTAAAATTTAACTTTTAAAATTGTGTAATTTAAATTTGTGTTAAAAAAATACAAATAAAATATTATATAAAAAATAACAAAAAACAATATAATTTGAATTAGAAATTACTTGATTCCATCATGATGGACAAAGTTGTTACAAAAATTAGTAATACAGTTATGAAAAGGTATAGAAAAGAAAAAGTTGAATGTGAATTTGGGTTTTCCATGATTTTACCATGATTAGTCATAGTCATTTTCCAACAATAATAACGGACCACGTATGATTTTGCAATCGAAAGAGCGGTGACGCAATATCTGCGATTAATCAGCAAGTCGTCGGAAAACGCAACACCGGCTCTGCAGTGATTGAATAATCCCGATTACTTCCCGAATAGAAAGTCTTATCCAATCGAGCGCTAAGCTCTACTAGACCGCATGGTCTACTCATCTACATACAATGCCGGGCAGGCGGAGAGTGCTGCTTTCAATTTGTTTGTCTTCGCCTTTCGTTTTCTTCAAAAATCGCGCTCGATTTTCACCGTCACCCATGACATAATAACAATTAGCGCACATTTTTAATCGCCTCATCCACGTAATTTGCAACCCCGCGCGATTCGCATGGATGACATAACCGGTTTCATCAAGTCGCGATCATTTCAAATCGAAAAAAATTAGTCTAACGAAAATTAAGTAATTCATTGAATAACCAACGCAATGATATAATGCAATTTTGTAATTGAACTTGAAACTACAAACAAAAAACCAATCTACTTAACTCGACAAAGAAACACAAAAATTTTCCAGACATTTTTTCTTTCCATTTTTTTTAATTCGTATTCGAATATAGATTTTTTAATCTCAATTGAACACAGAAACACAAAATTTTTCCAGACTATTTTTCTTTCTGTTTTTGAGTCATTTGTGTTTGGATGTAAATTTTTGTGCAAAGTGAAATATTTTTAGTTTGAAATTAAAATTTGCGAGGGAAACAAAAGGTTGAGACGAATTTGATCGTGAAATGAGAGAGTGAATTTTCAAAGAGATCTGGTAGAAAAAGAGCGCAGGCCCGATTATGCAAGAGCACAGTCGAAAGGTCCGATTGCAACTCAGCGAGTCACATCAAAGCTGACCCACTTCGAGTACCCGGAACACTTTCGCCGTGACAAAGTCTAGCTTCCGGTTCAAGCGTCATAATTTGGCTGATCAATCAGCGGGCCGATCGATAACTTGTAACCCCAAAGTCGCAGATTTTTAATTTGATCATCTTCTCAGTTCGAGAGAAAGCTGAACCGGTGCTCGGCAAATGAAAGTGATGTAAGGGCACTGTTATCTTCTTCCAACTTTTGTACCGCGGATCAATCGGGCTTTGTGCAACCGAGTGATTTGCCAAAGCAGCTGCTATTGTGTTCAGATAATTGACCTGGCCTCAAATCAAATTACATCCAATGATTTCTTAAATGCATTTGATTCTTTTTCGTTTTATTTTTTGATGTTTCAAAACTTGAAAAAATTTGGGAATGAAGTTGATAAATTATAATTTGCCTAATTAATTTTTGTAATAGTTCGGGAAGATCTGGAAAAATTGAATGAAAAATTTGATTAGGCAATGAAACACAGAAATTTCACAATCAGAAAAATCATACTAGAGCATCCTTGAAAAGTGTCAATAGCAGAAAAAAAGATACTTTAAGAGTGCAAACATTTCAACACTTCGGCAAAAAAAGTGTCAAGCTCTTTGACATAGACGATTTTTTTTAGTTGCAATTTTCAGTCTAACTGTAAGGCATTCCTTAGACGTGACGTCGTAAAAAAAGTGATTGCCAACGATTGATGAAAATAAAAATCTAAAAATTGCACAAATTATCATAAAATGATTTACATATCAATCGACGAACGAAGTGCATTAAACAGTGAAGCAAACCAATTAAAAATACGATCGTTAAAAGTATTTCTATTAAAATAGTTTTTTCTTCAAAGTACACAATCCCTTTGCAAAAAGTTTACATTTCATTAATGAAAGAAATCTGTCAATAAATTTTTTCAATGAAATTAAAATTGCTTGTACATTGAAATTGTTTAATCAAGTTTTTATAATAAATTTGTTTAGTATGATATTAAATTTATTTGTTATTTATGATTGCAGCTGATGATGCATCGGGAAGATACACCAACGGTTTCTTATGGGGCAACACGTACTTCGTTGGGTCAGCCTCGGAGTGTAGTTACATTGGGTACAACAGCAACACAAAGGAAGTTAAATACAACCCAGGGTCCTCGTCCATCAGCGACATCGAAACACCGGACAGCAAGCCAAAGAAAGTGAGAGGCAATTCGGGCTTCACTGGAGAGTCCACGCTGCTGAGTGATATCAGTGACGAACCGCCTTATCCTCTCGGATTCTTCATGCTTAAAATCTCCATTAATGGATCGTTCACTCCAACGGTAATTTTTGAATTAACTCGATTATGTAACTCAATTACGAATAAAAATATCAAAATATATATGACACTGTTTCATCAATAGCTTATTCATGTTACTTTATATGAAACCATATATGTTATCATATATAAATCATTATTTCATCTAAGTATCATCATACAGTCAGATACAAAATTATTTTTGATTTTTTCATATATTTGGTTTCCATATTTGTTACTTTTATCCAAAAATATATTTTTATATGATAACATACAAAATCATATACAGTCGATATTGTATTTTTGATTAATTAGAAATTATCCACCATATCCACAATATTATATTCACAATAAAAATCCACAATAAAAAACGCGTTTTTAATTTTGATGGGTCGTTCGGTTCGTTTTTTGCGCGTGACGAAATTCGCGCAACTTTCTCACAGAAAATGTAATAAAATTATCTAACTTGCGATTTGATTGTAATAATCTTGAGTGTGCACTTTTACTTTTTTTACTTTTATTTTTGCCAAATTATAAGATTGTGAAAAAGAAAACAAGGTTGCACAAATAGAATATACTCAAGGAAAATTGCGGGATGCAAATATGAAACTTGTGGATGAAATTGTTGATATTAATGGGAATGCATTTCAGACAAGACTGATTCACCTCGGAGTTTGTCTGCCGTTCTCGTGCACAGCCGCGGATGTGGCTGCGATAGCCAAATTCACTCCCAGCGAGCACGCGAGACAGTACTCCACCCTGCTGGAAGTTCGAGATCAGCACAACAGATATGACATGTACTCGGATAACGTTTTCTGGATTCTCTTGTGAGTCCATAGAAAAAAAAAATAATAAACAAAACAACTGAAATTAAATTTTGTTCAAAAAATTGACCGTTGTAACTTACAATAAGTAGCAAATTGTAAATTTTGTCTTACATAATTATAGAATTATTCTATATTTATCATTCGTATTAACGTTAAACGTTGGTTGTTTTTCTTTCTCAGTGGTGTCAGCGTGTTGGTTTCTGTTTTGCTAATGTGCGGTACAACTTATGATTTATACCTGACCAAAAAGTATGCTCGTAAACAGACAACCACTTACGACCTGGAGAAACACCTGAAACTCGAACAATTGGACAACCAAAAAATTTTGAACGGTGATTTGATCAATTTTGTCAACAACACTTTTGTCCCGCTGATTTTGCTTTAGAATATATTGATAGAGACTTTTCTTTCAGTCACTGAGTCCAGTCAGATCAACAACAACAACGATCATGAGAATGCAACGAGGTCCTCTTCTCCGGAGTATTTGAAACTGAGTGAGTTATGCATTTTTCATTTTTATTTGAATTTTCGTTTGAATTTGCAAGTGAAAAATTATGTAAGGGACGATTTTAAAGTTTCAAAGTGGCAACCGCTTGCCACACAACTTTTCGCAAGAGTCGCAATTATTTTATTAGGACAATGTTTAACTCGAAATGGCACTGAATTATGACCCAAGATGAATAATTTCAATCTCTCGCGAGTGATTGAACTTGCGAAACTGCGAAAAAAAAACTGATTCCAACATTCCAGTTTTCGCTCCGCACAAAATTAACTGAACCAAACTCAATGTTCACTCTAAATTTCAACATTTCGCACTTGATGTACAAGGAAATCTGCATTATCAAGGCGAAAACAAACATTTCCTTCATTAATCTCCATCACACAATGCAATATTCGGTCATGTAAAATACATGAATTTTTTGATCACGGATTTTACGAAAATCATTTCAACATCTTAATTTACATCTTCATCACTGAAACGAAAGAAAAATACATCTGTATCTTCGGTAAAAGCTAAACAAATTATGATTCTTAACTCATCGCTATTAATTTCTGTCTTCAAACGTTTGAATTATGAGAAATGATAATTTAATATCTTAAAAATTGCAAACAAATATTCTTTAAGTTCTTTTTTAAATTCATTTCCATAAATGGTCCCATACATAAATTTTTATTTGGATAGCAATAAAAAATTCATTGAAAAAAAATTAGTCTCCTTGATAATTCTAACTAAACATTTTTTCAGCCGTGTGGGAAGAGCTTCTATTATCCTTCTCCATCAAAGCAAACATGAAAACGATCTGCGATCCAGACGTGGGTCGAGACACGATAAGTACGATCCACGGTCTACGAGCGATGTCAATGGGATGGGTGATCCTCGGTCACACTTGCATCGTGGTGTTCAAGTACTCGGACAACATGGAGTACCGCAAGGTCGTGGAGAAGGAATTCCTCTTCCAAACAATCACCAACGGGGCGTTCAGCGTGGACACGTTCTTCTTCATGGGCGGCCTTCTAGTCAGTTTCCTGTACTTCCGTACGAACGCAAAGGGCGACCTAAACAAGCTGACCCAGGGCACTCAGGGCCTCATCGCCGGCATACTCAAATTTGTTGGCTTTCTGGTTTACAGATTCTGTCGGCTCACTGCGCCTTACATGTTCGTCCTTGGCGTCGTCCAAGTCACGATGAAGTGGTTCCATTCGAATTCTGTTTTTGAGCCTCCTACAGCTGACCATATCAACTGTCCCAATTATTGGTGGAGAAATTTGTTGTACATTAATACGTTGTATCCCATGGACCAAATGGTAATTCCCTTCTAAAAGAATAACAAATTTCAAATAATTAATTTCGTGCTTGAATTTTTGTCCCATTAATGTACCACTTGGTCATTTTTGTGCCATCGGTCGTTTATTTGCAATTTTATTTGAGAGATTTTTGTGAATGCCAAAAAAGAAACCAAAAATGTGTTACATAATAATTGTAAATGTTTAGTGCATGCTGTGGAGCTGGTACGTAGCTGATGATACTCAATTTTACGTAATCGGAGCTGTGATACTCATCCTGGCGACGAACCACTTTAAAACTGCGGCGCTCATCTCGGCGATCCTCATGGTGAGTTCGTGGATCACTACCGGCTACATTGCATTGGTGAACAACCACATGCCAAATACCGACGATCCTCTGGCCTTGTTCGACAAGATCTACGACAAGCCTTGGACGCGACTCGGGCCCTATTTCATCGGAATGGCTGTCGGATATTTCTTATACATAACCGACTGTAAAGTTAAAATGTCAAAAGTAAGTTGTTAAAAAATATCAATACATAAATGAAATTGCTTCTAAAATAATTTCATGTAAAATAATTTTCATAAAGTAAAAGATTTGAAACGTAGGAATTTTTTTAATTTTATAATTTATAAATGAATTTGCAATCTCTTCAGATTACTGTTGTTCTCGGTTGGCTCTTGTCTGGAAGTATTATATTCTACCTTCTCTTCGGACTTTATGAGACAGAATTGTCATCAATCACTGCTGCGGCTTATTCCTCTTTGAGTCACAGTTTTTGGGCCCTTGGTTTATCTTGGGTAATCATTGCTTGTAGTACAGGATATGGAGGTGAGTTTCAGATAAACATAAAAATTCAAATTAATTTTAATTAATGAAAATATAAATTGATCCTTTTGAATGATCAGTACTTAGAATTGATTGAGAGTAATTTTAAAATATATTTCGAGATTTAATTTCATTTTGTTATGACCACTGATTTTTATATTAATTTTTTAGGATACATCAACGATGTTCTTTCTGCTCCGATTCTATACCCATTCAGCAGAGTAACTTACTGTGCTTATCTGGTGCACCCTATTGTGATTCGAATTATGGTCATGAATATGGACTCTCCATTGCATTTGAGCAAGGATTCAATGGTACAAAAAAGAACTAAAAAAAAATTATGAAAAACACAGAAAGAATTTTGTTATCATTTTATTTATCTAAAAATTTCATAGTACAAAAATAGTTTTTAACATGTCATTGTTTGAATTTTGTATTAATTAATTATATGAATTGTAGATGGTGACATTTTTCGGACAAGTTGTTGCATCATACATCCTATCATTCGTCGTGTCATTGGCCTTTGAAGCACCGGTTGTGAGCATGCTTAAAATTCTAGCACCAAGGAAGAGGAACAGGATTCCTCAATAGTGAAACCTGTAAATGTTTCTTTTGATATTTCTAGTTTGTATTTAACGGTCCCGTCGTCCGAATATTGATAACGTCGATCCAGCCTATTTATTAGTCTAATGTAACTATAGAACTTTTGTTTTTTTGTTAAGTCACGCAATTTTATTGACATGAAAAAAAAAATTAATTTTACTCTTAGGCGATACAATTTTTTAATGTAAAACTAATTTGACGTTCGCAAAACACGTTGTTTGCAATTGGAGATGATTTTGAGTCCTGAGGCTACAATTGAGATTCTTGTATAATAAAGAAGAATAACTTTGTATAAAAATTTAGGTACAAGATCGTGAACTCAAACAAACGAAATCGACTTGGTACTTATGACAATATAAATTATTCTTTTTCGTACTTTTGTAAACGTTAGGTAACTATAGGTAGTGATAACTTTAGTCTTAACTAAGAGATGAACAATAACGGATAAATAGCGTCGTTGTAATGAACAAAAATTTGTGCAGACTGTAAATAGAAAACCTTTTATTTAAAATTGCAATTTATTTACACCACTGTAACAGTTTTTTCTCTCTCTCAGTTTTATCGTTTTTTGTCTCGGTTTATCTTAAGAAGCTCCCTCAGTGGCGACATCTGCCTGAGCCTGGACAAAGAACGCTCCCTCAGAGACAAACTGCTTGAACTTCCTCATCGTGTTGGCGTCATAAATCCCAGCCGGAGCATGGGACAGATTCACCACGACGTTATACTTCGCCTCCTTGCAGCCCTTGAAACTTTCGATGTTCCTATCCAGCAAGAAATTCGTCAAACTTGTCAGAGGGCACATGTATTCCTGTCCCCAAACCTGTGATGCCACCACACCCAAAACTTCCAGTGCCCCCTGGCGGATGTCAGCGAAAGGCTGTTTGCACAGAGAAACAATGAGATCCAAAGGCTGCTCGCAAATCGAGTCAAACCATTCCTTCGTCAAAGAGAGGATCCTGTTATCCTGCTCGTCCTTAGGAATTTCCAAGATACGAGCAAGATTGTACAACGCTCGCAACCGCAACTCCGTCGTTGAGTTTTGGATGATTTGACCGATTTTTCGCAGGACAAATTGCATCGCACCATTTAGGCTCTGCAGGGCGTATTTTCCGTCCACGCTGCTGGCCACATGGCCCAGGGTGTCCAGAGCTGGGATTAGAATCGTCTGATCCTCCCCCTGCAGCACGTCGAAAAGTCCGGCTATCACAGATGGATACTTGGAAAATATTTCGTTCGGGTAGTTGCGAGCCATGTTTCCAAAGAATTTCATGAGGCCTGAAATAGAAAACAAACTGTAGGTAAACGATGACATAACAAACTTTATATAAACATTTGAAGTAAAGAATCTATTTAAAGTATTCAGTTCAGAATTCAGTTTTGTAGAATTGGGGAAAAGTGAATGTTTATAAGAAAACCAACTTGGAAGTACGATAAAATTCAGGGACAAACCTGGTACAAGCAAGTTGGAAAGAGGATTTTCCTCGGCATGATTTATCCTCTGTACAAGTTTATCCAAAACGCCCTGCTGCTCCAAGTATGTAAGCCCCAGTCTGCTCTCAGCCAACCCGGTCAGAATTTCCAAAACATTCAACTGTAGAAGAACATCGTCGTTGTCAAGAATAGTGATCAGACTTTGCAAAAATCCGGAATTGATTGAGGCTTGCAGTCCTTCTTTTGAACCCCTCGCAATGTCCGCGACCACTTCGTAAACCCGAAAAGTGATGATGTCATTTTTCGCCAAAAGTCTGGCGAAAGTTCTCAACAGCTGTCCTGAGTAGATCACGGCGACGTCCTCGCTGTGTTTACCAATTTGTTTGAACATGTCCATGGCTGCTGTAGCCACTGATAATTCTGTATCGCCGATGGTTTCTGCCGCTGTCACCAGTAGGTTCATGTCGAGCAGAAGTTGGCCCAACTTGGTCTTGTCTGCGGCTTGTCTTTGCAGCTCTTCCAGTACCAGAATTTTTACAATTGGTTCGGGGTGCTTCAACAGGTGACACATCTCGGTCGAGTAGAGGCTGTGAGTCACTCCAGGTTCCACCAGGTGGGTTAAAATTTTGATAACGTCACATACCTCGCTAATTAGTTGTCTGGAAAATAAAATTTTAATTTACTTTTTATGATAAAATGTTTTTTTATTTTTTTCAAATGTCCGACTTTAAAAAAAAAAAAATAAAAAAAATAAATAAATAAATTATAACATTTACGATTCGTGATGTAAAAAAAGAAAGTTTAAAAAATGTAATTGACAAAAGGTTGGATATTGAATTATAATTTTTCGAAATGAAAATAATTTTAACCCAATAATTTTTCTAATTCTATTTTTTATTCAAATTTTATATTAATAGTATAGTATTTATTTGTAGTATATATTATATAGTATTCAAAATTATATTGTATAAAAAATTGTTTACATAAAATTAATTATATATTAACAAATTATTGAAATTATTTCTTTTTTTGAAAAATCATGTTTTTTCCAAAGTGGAAATAAAATTAAAAACGTTTTTTGTTTTATCAAGATAGAATTTAGAGGTATAAACAAAGGTACACCCTTCAAAACATACTTATCATTCGAGGTTAGTTGTGACAGTAGTCTGTTGAAATCCAAGCTACCGGTAATCTCTTGCGATTCACTAGTCGAGAGATTCGACAATCGGATCTTGAATTCTGTTAGGATACTGTGCTTCACCTTGACGTCATTTGTACCGTTCAAAAGATTCAGTTTTTCATCGAACCACTCCATATTTGCAAATTCATTGACAGCAGTTCATCGACACAGTTGCACAGTTTGGTTTTCGCATAATCACTGAGGAACAAAATACAATGCTGCGCTCCTCCCGTTGCGCAAGCGCAATTCTCATTCGCAATCATGACATTTCGGCAAAATTTTCGACTTGTCACGCCAAGTTTCAAGTTTGAATATTAAATTGCGACAAAACCTGACAGCGGTACTTGCAATTATCATGTATAAATAATGTCATTTTCCAAAACTTTCAAATACCGCGGGCAAAATTAACTTTCCATTGCGCATGCGCGTCCAGCAAAAATTAATAAAGATCAAATTTCTCCGATTATACGATTTTTAAATCAATGTTCCAAACAATTACCAAAACATCCAACAATCATCAATTGTTTACAACTTTGATTTGACCTTGACATTGATTCTGACAAAACAAAATTTAACCTCTAATTCCAGGGGGGAAAAATGAAAACAACATATTGTTGAACTCGAAAAATCTTTCATCTTCATTTTTATTAACAATATAAACAATCTTTGGATAAAAAAAATGTTCTATTTTTCAGTATCATTTTCACTGGAGAAGTATTTTTTTGCACTTGACTAGCGTAGTATTGAGGAATCCGGGGCTGCATACACATGCAAATATCCTCGTGCGTGTGGAACAAACACACGGCATTCGACAACTCGACGTTCGTATGGTCATATTTGGAGTAGATATTCGACGCGATTCATCCAGGTAAATGTCCGACTTGTGTTGTACGCAACTTGACACGACGTTGACAGAAAGAAAAAGTGTCTTCCTGGGTGTGCTCGCGGTTGCTTTTTTTCGAGGCCGGATTTTCGGGACCTCGGCAGGCGATGCGCGACGCAGTCGTCGTTCGTTCAAAGTGTCACACTCCAAATTACGATCATTGTTTATGTTATAATTTTGCCACGAATCCTCCTACACTCATCCACGCCCACTTCACATCACAAACAACAGATAAATCAATTAACAAAATAACACCAAAAGCAATTTGCAAGGCGTAATCAAATCGAAGATATAACCTCTACAAAAAAAATGAGCAATAAGATGTTTCATGGCACTTGTGTATTTTCCTCTTAGATAAAAAATTTGCCAATATTTTTTTGCAACAGTTTGTTGATTTAGGTTAATGTTGTTTTTTTAATTGGATGTTAATCTTTGTCCTCTTGTATCTATTGAGTCCTTGAATTAAATAGGAAAATTAAGAAGTTGTGAAGAACAATTATGTTTATCTGCAAAGATTGTTTTCTTTTTTGTAGTCGATTATTTGAAGAGATTGATTTATATTGTTGTTTTTATTTTGTAGCTTCGAAACGGTACAATGTCCACGGCAGGAGCACCAAGCTCCCCAGATGACAGTCCTCAGGGGCGGTTAACCCGTTATCTGTACATAGGAAAGGAATATCCCGTTTATCATCCTGGCGATTGGTTTGTTCACGATTATTACACAGCCAATAATGTCCCGTCCATTCAGGAATTGGCTCAAGATTCTGATAACTCTTTAGTCCCCATCGAATTAATCAAACAGGTAAACATAATTTTTTTTAGAAAACAATTATTTATTTCCATTATTAACCCATTTTTTAATTAAAATTACCACAAAGGACGAATGGGTAATTTTGACTTGCTTAAATGAATATTTTAAGTTGTAAAATTTTAATAAAAAAGAAATATTTATAAATCATGTATAGTTCAAGAATAGATAGAAATATATAGATATACAGATATATAACAATATAATTCATTATCAAATATAAAAATGATACAAATTAAATTTGTATGATAATATTAAAATATTAATCGTATGAATGCTTAGTTGTTTTGCGATGTGTATCTGTTTGTATTCAAGTTACGATAAGATAAATACATAGTAAGAGATTTGTACTTAATAATAAACAACTAACAACATTGTTTGTTATCAAAAATAGTCATTCGTTCTTACATAAATTCTTATGTAAAGTTCAAAATGAACCATCAGTCTTTTTTCTTAATCTTATGTAAAGTTCAAAATGACCCATCAGTCTTTTTCCTTAAATACAGTTTTTTTATTCTTTTAATGTTTATAATTTCTTATTAAACATTAACCAAAAATTTAGAAATTTATCAACAACTTTTCCCTTGGACAATTTTGAATTTTATGCAACTAAAATTTTTTTTAACTAAGATTTGGTTTGGTCCACAGGCTCTGGAGCAGGGAGACTATATTCGAAATCTTGAAACCATGATCTTTGCCTTGGCACTGTGCGCTAGACAAGCTGAGAACAAAAAGCTGCGCGAGGCAGCTTATAACAACGTTCCCTTGATTTGCAAGGAGACCCGTCATTTTATCCTGTTCATTAAATTCTGCGACACACTGAACAAGGAGAAAACCGAGCCAAAGAGTGGCCAGGGTCACGGATGGAGAAAAGCCGTAGAAAAGTGGTACAACATGAGGAAGCCGCTCGAGCTTGCCAAGTGTGTCACGCAGTGTAAGGGTCGGTACGGTTGGAAGCACAAGGACATCATCAAACTAGCGCATTATTGCTCAAAAGAACCTGGAGTAGATTTCATCGTCAAGTACTTGCTGTATGGCCTTGCCAAGGCCAAGGAAGTCATGCCCCAACCACCAGAGGAGATCAAAGAAATTGTTTCATATGTGGAGACCATCGAACGGTTTAAACATTGCGATGACCAGGTGGAGGCTGGACGACTGGTTGAGATGTACAACTTAGTTCTGGATCACGTCCCGGCGCATTTGTTGAAATCCGAAGAAGTACGATTTTTTAGTACTAAATGTTATGCTAAATGTTCATTCTTTAAGTATTTATTTTTATTTGTTAAACTAATTTTTGAAATATCATTTTAGGTTTGGAATTCATTGGTTCAGACAATGAATTTGACCACGCTCTTGGAAAACATACAGAGAATTCACAATTTAGGCTTTTTCAAATCAGATACACCAATTCTTGCGAAAGTTATCGATGCGTTGAGTAGCAAGGAAAAAGTAATCGACGACAAAGTGCAGCCCGCTTTAGTATACATTACCGTTAAAAATTATGAAAATTCCGGAAGGTTTGTTTTCAAGCTTCACTAATACAGAATTATTGACTCATTTTTTTAAATTCTGTTTTTTTTTTTTTTTTTTCACAGACCACTATCATACGAACAACGAAAAGCAAAACTGAACTCGAAAAAACCAAGTTCTCCTCCCAACAAGCCGAACCCTGACCTTGTATCATGTCTTTACAAGACTTTGGATTTGGCATCAGTGGTGAGCACTTTAAATGAAAAAAATTTGTAATTTAAGTGATATTACAATTGTTAATTTGGTAATCTGAAATTTGCAGAACATGAAACCAACGGGATTGCGTTTCGTAGTAGTAGTGAACATGAACAAATTGTCAATGGAAAATCCATGCTGGCACAACGGTAACATGAAAGTATACGAGGCGCTGGCTATTTTGGGCTACTCCCTCCGGTACGAAGACAACTTGACATTCGTAACATACAAGGGTTGGGGCGGCCATTCGGAGATTATAAACAAATCGCACACATTCGAAGAGATACTTCAGAAAATGGAGAAACTTCCGGTCAGCAACATCAGCTGTGACAAACCCATGAACTGGGCCGTCGCGCAGAACAAGCAGATTGACGTTTTCATCAACGTCATAGATCTATCAAGCGCTAAGTTGGTGAAAGCTGAAGAGGGCATTAAGAATTACCGCAAAAAGATGAACCTTCCAAACGCAAAGTAAATAAAAAGTCAACTTTTTGATTGGGAAACAGAAGAGAAAGTTCAGAAAGATTAATTAAACTTATCATTGTTTTCTTTTTTCCAGATTGATAAATTGTGCCATGTGTGCCTCGTCGACATATCTTAAAGACAAGTATGACAAGAATATTTTGAACATGTGTGGCTTCGACGCAAACTTGCCCCGAGTCATCGAAGCGTTTTCCAAGTCGCTGTTTTAATTTCCAAAAACGAATGGAAGGCACGTGGATTATCTCAACTATCTGTGGACAAGTTTATGTTACAGTCACAATTGAAACTCCAAGTCAGTGTAAATTGTTTTGCAATCTTTCTATCCGATGAATGTCAATAAAATAGGCTGTTAAATTCTGGTTCCTTGTATCGCGAATGATAAATTGACCGGTTTTCAATGCAAAAGACGAAGCAAAAAGGTAACCGCGATACGAATGCAAATAATTTCGTCTCTAAACAATGTGATAGAGGGATCCCCCGAAGGGATGTCAAAGACGAAGAACGTCGAGCTGTCAACAACAGGATCACGCGTGGGCGTGACGCGAGCGGACCCGGTTGTCCCGCTTAAAAGGAAAAAATAATAAACAACAACAAAAGCACAATTTTCGGAAGAAAAAGTTGATCGACTATGAGCGATATTTTTCCATGACAAAATTTCCACCTCGTAATGTTTGAACCATGCGCTTGGAGAGATGAATAAACGAAGAATGAAAATCATGAATATCAAAGGAACAAAAAAAATAAAAAATAAAATAACCGCCCGAAACGAGCGACATGGAATTGCGAGTAACATTCGAAACATTTCACAGTACTAATTATACAATGTAACAATGTTAACTTGCATGTTCGTTAGTAATTAATCACTAGTGTAAGCTGTGTAAAGGTTTCGTCTTGTGATTATTTTATCGGAGGAAAAATGAAAAAAAAAACAAGGTTTCCGTGTTTTTATATTTTTACTACAAAACAACCAAAAGAAATGAACAAAAAAAAATAATGAAAAATAATACGCGAGCAAGAGAGTGTGAGGGGAAAAAGAAGATGATAAAAACGACCATTTTATATTCTCAAACGAGGAATACATCATATTCCGCTGTTTCACAACGTTGAATCTATATATTATATATCTACACTTAAGCAAACGACATTTGGAATTTCATCCCTTTGTTGGACGTTTCGTCGAGTCGGACAATATTGTGAATTGTAAAAGAACTGAATTAGGTGGTAAATCATTTGAATTTTTGTTTTTGCGCCGGGAGCGCTCGGGGATTGGTTTTGCGCCGCTCTCAAATTTTTTCGGAGGACTTATTTTAGAGCGTCTAAAAACAAATTGGGTGGTGCGGGCCCTCGTCCTCACGCGCTCTCAGCCATATCAAAATTTCGTCGACCAAAAGTTGTCTTTTGTCATTTGAAATTACACAGCAAAACCTTAGTATTAAGACTGGTTAGGTACGTAGAAAGTATCTGAAGTAATCTATGGTGCATTTCTAAATAATAGAACTTAAGAATCTTAATACGTTTTTAAAAAGTACGGCTTTGGCTTATTTTTCATGGGCTGGTGATTTCATCATTCATGCTGATTAATGTTACGTGTTTGTTATTGATATTTATTTTTCAATAATGCATTCAAAGGAAGAATTAAAAGAAGAAGAAGAAAAAAATGAAAGAAGAGTAATAAGAAAAAAGGGAACATGTGATTGACGTTTATTTTCGCCAAACAATGAGCGGAGCGCCGTGGGCTCGTCCGAATTGTTCTTTCGTTGATGATTGTAGAATTTAAAAGAACGGAAACAGTGAATTTTGCGTGCTGAGGACAAAATCGAGCAGTATTAGAATTTATTAAGCGCAGGGCCAGCGGCGTTCCGGGGACACTGCGAGTTGAGTTTGTATCCTGGAACTAAACACGTAGCAGTTGATATAGAAAACCTTGCTAAGGGTTGAAAAAAAAGGATGAACAAAAAAAATGAAATAATTGAAGGACAGGCGTGCCTCTGACGATAAACTAAGAATTTAAATGATGAAAAAATGAAAGAAAAAATGGAAGAAAAAAGGAGCGTTAAAAATTCTCCCACTGTGATATGCATTTAGCCCCAAAGAGTATAGACTTACATTAGTTTAATTTAACTGTTATATTTCATATTTGCCATATCCAAAGTGAAAAGCAACAAATACTAAATACACTACTGATATAATACTGTGATACGAGAATACAATGTTATTGTTCATAGAGTGACTAAACGATGCGACGATCAGAGGCGCGCCTTCGGTCCCGCTTGATTCGTTGATTAGTGTCGGTATATGAATTAGCGCATAAATTTTGTTGACAAAAGAAGAAAAAAAAACATACAGCAGTATCCAGAGATGATCTATCGATGTCAGTCCGCGCGCCATCGCTCAGTGTCAAATTGTTGTTTCTTGCGGAATGCGTTCAGTCCTCTGCGTGGGCCTTCGCGTTGACAGTTGACACCACCTTTTACACTGTTGAAACTTGTTACGTTTTGTTTTGCCGGTCCCAACTCTGACTCGCCTCAAATCACTTCGAACCAATCTCTGTGTTTTTTCAATTTTGAGCAATAATGTCAATCAGCGTTGGGACTCTCGACTCGATGATCCATTTTGTTCGAACAAAGTTTGCAAAAGCAATCAATCCCGACTGACAAAAAAATCCATGTAAAATATTGCAATTTGATTTTCTGTTTTCTCTACAAAAGAAATTGAACATCAAACAATTTTAGTTGAAAACAAAAATTGATGTCTTATTTTTTTTTATTGAAAATTTATAAATGGAGGCGTATAAATGTTGTTAGTTGATGTGCAATAAAATGATTGATTTATGAAGTTGAATTTTAAATTGATATAAAGCAAATTGTATGGATTTTTTTGGTTCGTTTGGAAAGTTACTTTTTCGCCCAGTCGAATCATTTGTAAATAAAAAAGAAATAATTGTTATGCGACTCATTCGACTGCCAACTGCGAAGGCCCAGTGTTAAAAAGTATCGCGTGGATTCAACTGTCTCAGGTATCAAATTCGCTTTTGTTTCATTCGTCGCTTTTCAAGACATTCACGTGTTCTTTTGAGCCATGGCGACGGTGCGCGGATGCTGCGACCTTCACACGTATCTCTTCATTCTAATCCCTATCGTAACTATCAAATATTGAAATAACCGAAGAAAAAAGGAAAAAAATGAAAACGACAAAAAAAAATTCTATAAAATTAATTAATTCCTAGACGTTAAGGGCTAGCTTAATTAATTGTTCGTCGACCAAAAGCCAATTCAATTTCCGGAAGGTTGTGGTTTTTCCAAAACTATAAATAGCAACAGAGTGCGAAAACGGACGCATTTTCGTTGTCGTGGTAGTATTTTTTTAAGAACAATTCCGCCTAAACGAACTTCACTTCGAGGATTGAAACACATACACGCTTAAAAGAGATATTATTTGTGAGAGAAATGAAAAACAAAAATAACACAAATCACGTTAGATCAAATGTCAGACCGTTTTTTCTAGATGCTTTTTGTAATATCAAATAATTGAGTTAGACGAAGGAATAAATAAATAATTAACGATTAAAGAGTGGTGGATTTTAAGCAAATAGCAAAATATATACTTAATGCGAAATCTAGTTGATACAATTTGCTCGTTAAGGAATATTATACTACTCGTATTTTTAGCATAAATAAAAAAAACAAGTAAACATATGTACTACGTATAGTCTTAAAACTTCGAGTAGGTGGCGAGCATGCACTACGATCGGAAACGTAAAACAGTTTGTATAATTTTTGTTAACCCTTGTTTTTGTAACAATCTCTGTACATAGTCGAAGAAAAATCGAATCATCCTTTCAGGCAAAATTCCATTTTTCTTCTCCTTTTTGTATTGCGGACCAGTTTGTTCGTTGGTTTCGATCAAAGTGACAGTTTCCGTAAATACGTCCTTCGAATAATAAAGAAACAAGTTAAAAAAAAGAAATAACGCAAACGGCACGAAACTGAATTTGTCGATTGTCCGAATGTCGTGTATTGTCTGCAACTTAACTTTCGTCATTTCACAATTTCAGGAACGAGCCGGTTTATGTGATTGAACGATACAATATGTTTCATGTGTTCATAGGCAAAACAAATATTTACCGTTTAAGCGAAAAAATGAAAAAGAAACTGAACGACAAAACTGATTGTAAATGGAATTTACAAAAAAAAATGTACCGATTAAATTATCACTATAGTGACTTTGAAACTGCTGCGACGGTCCGGGAAGTGTATCAAATTTTCATAAATTTTTCGACACCTGGGTGGTATTGTTCACTCTGACGTCATCTTACAAACTTTGCAACTCCTCAAAAACTGAACAAGTAAAAACCAAAAGAAAAGAAATGAAAGTTAACTAATAAAAGTAGAAATTGTAATTCGCGCGGTATTTTGTTGTTTCATTTTTTGCAAAGTTTGTCTGGTGACGAAAGGAGCACACTGGATGGGCATTATCGAAAAAGTGAAAAAGATTAAAGTGAGGGGAGAAACTGTTGAAAATTACGCCGATGCAAAGAAACATTTGTTGCAAAATGAAAAAGAAGGAGAAACGTGAAATAGAACAATGTAACGACGCCCATAGCTCTAATTTTTATAACGATATTACAATCCGTCAGATCGCGAGACAAATTTGTTCGATTTCATCAGCTTTTTTGTTCGTTTCTGTGCATCGTGCGGCGAACAAATTTTATTGAATCAAAAGCGACAAGCCGCCCGGGTGTCCCTTCTTAGGGCATTTATCGTTATCCGTCTCAAGGCTTCTTTTCCGCGGGACCAGTCGAAAAGAAAGAAACAAAAACGAAACGTAAAAAAAAGAAAGAAATAAAAAAAAGCAAATAGTATTATGCGAAAAAAATGTGTTCATATTAGGAAGAAGAATAGTTACAATAAGAAGCAAAAGAACCTAGGCGAAAATAAACAAAAATACCGTCACTATAGTGACCATGATGATTACACTTTTATGCAAATGCAGTCAACGTACGACAGTGAAGATGAATAAGAACAAAATATTCAAATCTTGAAGTCAATTTTAAATCTCATCTTCGAACGAATGGTATTCAACATTTTGCACCGGGACCTCTAATTAGCGCGGGATGGCCCCGATGATCGGAGGTCCGGCTGTGGCCGTCGGTTCTACCGTGCTCGGCAAACATTTCCCTTGTCAGTCATCATCTTACTATGCCGAACATGATTTTTTCGATCGGAAAGCACAAGGTACATGTAGCCAGTAAATGTGTACTCATTCTAATAGTGTTCTACGTATAATAACTATATATTATCTGAAGATAGTTAGAGAACAATAGCGCTATAAAGTGTATATGTAAATGTATACGTCGGACGTCTCTTGTAACTTTGGTATCTGAACCCTTTTTTACCGCACAGCACTTTCAGAAAATCTGTAACTTACTCTGTAAGTGAACATATATCTAACTCAATATAGTTTCATATACCATTCATGGAATTGCTATTCGGATACTGTCTTATGCAAATCTCGAACAAAATATTCAATCAAAAATTCATATATGGCACAAATTCATTTATGAATTATATATTACCATTTATTGGCATATATAACATACATGGATTATTTATGGAGCCATATATGAATTTTTACTCAGACTATCAACGATCTCTTACAAGTCTCATGTTTAGAGCTATACTTTGCATATATGGAGCAGTATATAATTCACAGAGATTCTTTCAGGTAGCTTTTAATATAATAGAATAAAAAATAAATAACTAAAACTAGTGTTACTGTGGACGTCAGTACTGTCAATTGAATTTCTGTCTAATAGCAGTGCCATCTAGAGATAATCTAGAGGGCGCTGGTTAAAATTTTATTTCAAAGTGCTGTGGGGCCGAGGAGGGTGTGAAAATTTGTGCAATTGATGTATAATCCTTAACTTGGAAAGTTACAGCTTCGTCCTCTATGCAAATATATATATATGAAATAAATATAAATATATATGTTCCTTAGGATTAAGGTAACAAACCTTGTAAAGGTGAAGCTCGCCTGGTTCACCATCTGGCTGGTCCTTAAAAAATGCTCAATGTTCGTCGCTCCGCTCCCTTTCGTAAATAGCAATCTAGAAGAAACAAAGAGAAAATAAAGAATATGATCAGAGTCGCAAAAAACTCTTGTACAAAAGCAAAGTCAAATACCTCAATCTTGTTGTGGAACAGCTGGGTGGTGGAATGAGAGCGGCTGCTTTTTTTCGGAATACGTACCGGGATTTCCGACTTACTGTGAAACTCATCACGCAGTAACGCCTACCTTTCGGCCTTACTTTTTTACACGAAAAGAAAGAAAACACTGTGCGCTTATGTTTTATTCCTGCATTCCTCCGCAAATTAAGGAAGAAAAAGAAAGAAAAAAATAATGAAATATATCAATGTTATCCAAAAAGAAGAAGTAATATGAAGAAAAAAAGTAACATAACTAGGTGCACTCTAAACTTCACAGCAACTTTCTGGCCTCGAACCTTGAGTTTTGAAGATAAGTTTAAGGACAGAAATCCGTGAATTTTGTTGTAACTAAATGAAAAAAAACGATGCCAATTTGTCATAGCCTAGAAATCCAAAATATAAAGTGAAAACTGATTGCCTGTTTGTTCAGAAAAAAAAACATAACGTTTTTGTTTTTTCATGGAGAAAAAATTTTCTTCCACCCACACACTTTTCACTTTGTATTTGATCTGATCTGCGAATTTTCGAGACATTTGTACGATTTTGAGTTTTTAATATCAAACCAAACCGTTAGTTGTGACAAAGAATAAACCGTTCTTCTGACTTGTAAAAAAGAAGATGAAAATCCAAAAAAAAAAAAAACAATGGGGTATGCGATTGTTATTTTTGTATTTGGATGAGTTATTGTTTTTTGAAAAATGAAAAAAATGAGGAGACAAAAAGCAGAGCCTCTTTTTGTATTACTTGTATTAAAATAGTCAACGGGCGTTTACGAGAATTCTCGGTCCACGCAGTTTCCGTTCCCTCGCATCCTGATACGAAGTCTTCAAATTAAAGTCGATTAGCGTCGCTCCTCCCCCGCAAGAATTTTCGTAAACGTTTGATTCCCGCGACTACGTGAAACACGCATTGTCAAATTATTTATGATTATATTGATGCTGTTTGAAAGCGCTATTTACATTGTTCTGTTATACATTTGACTAAAAACTAAATCCTGAAATAAATTCATGAACATCTGACTAAATGTTGTTTTTCATTTCAATTCAACACGTTAATCTTCCTTCGGATCTCTATATCTTCATTTCATCTTCTTCCACGAATTGTATTCAGCTTTAAAAAAATTACATGCTTGGAACAAAAATTACAATTTTCCCCTCTTCCATTCTGTGACAAAAATACAAAGGTTAAACTTTGATAAGTCAGAATTTATAACAACCAACTACATATACAGATTTCAATCATCTACTTTACTGATCTTTGGAATAGTGCGATTTCAACTTCCAACATGATTGCAACAACTATCATTCCGTTTTTTCTGCGTAAGTGAAAAAACAATTTTTTTTGTTTCCATCTTTTTTTTATTTGTAATTAATGTTTTCATCGGTTAGACAATTTTTAATTTCAAACTAAATTATAATTTACAGTGGCAAACGTGCCTGGAGAGACCCCTTTCAAAAATGGACCAGAAATGGAATTTTCCTTATTATCAGCAACGACACTGCAGGATTCAAGTGGCGCAGAAAAATATTACGGTTACAACTCAAGCAACACGTTGAATTGTCGCCTGAAAGACGAGAATTCATTAAAATGCATCTTGAAAAATGTGGAAGATCTTGCAATCAGATCGTTCAATCAAACTGCGAAAATACCACTGAAAGAAATCATCATCTTCAAACCATTTCAATTCGAGATCAAGTTCGCAAATGACGGGGTTGAAAAAATTGTCTACAACAAAAGTCTGACGTGCCAAAATAATTTAACAGAGACCTTGATACGGACGGTGGCAAATTTAATGAGGTTCGGAATGAAACCGCGTGAGAAACTTGAGCAGTTGGATGAAGAGAAAAATGACAACTTTTTGTCAGGGGAGTGTTTTGCAAATTATCACTTGGAGCTGAGAGATGTTGGGAGGACGATGAGCGAAGGATGGAACTTGGACTTGGTGGCGCCAAACCCGAAACTGAATGGCAAGGACTTGCGGTTGACGAAAATTTGGAACGTGGAAAAGTGTAGCCAGCCTATTGTACCTATGTTTTGGATTGGATTTATTGCAGATGGCGTTTTGGAAGATCGTGAATTGAAAATTGTAAGTGCTACGATGCAAAATCGCTCCAATCAGATTTCTTGTAGTTTTCAAAAATTGATTATAATAATACTTATAATGGTTATTTTTCTGTTTTAGTTACAATTCGAAGGACACGTGGAAATCCAATACAACAAGTTTGAATCAATGACTAAACAAGTATTGCAGCGAGAAATCGAAGACAACAAAATTTTAACTCTGACAGAATCGAGCATATTGGTTTTCAATGGCATTAAGGATTCTGACGAAGATAATGAAGTGAAATCCCGTTGAAGTTAGTTTAAAGACAATCTAATCTTTTTTATATTTTAGTGCTTGGTATACAAATGAAAAGAGATTGAACGTTATTTTTTTTTTTTTTTTAAGTTTATAGGAAATGTAACAGAGGTTCAACATTTACCATTGATACAATAAAAACGAAACATTTATAAACATTTATTTTTAAAACAAATTTGTCTATTTCGAGATAAGAAATCAGTCTCGCTGATCCTGTTGTACAATTGAAGACACAAAAATCATGAAAATAAATTGGATTTTTCTCAACGTCGTTTTTTCTACTCTCGTGTCAATGAAGAGGTTAAATTGATAAATTAACAGCTAGCTACGCAGATGAATTCACTTTTGTAATCATCAGAATAGTGTGATTACGGCTTCCATCATGATCACCGCGTTAATTCCCTTATTTCTATGTAAGTACCATTTTATTATTCAATTGTGTTGATAAAAAAATCTTCATTTAGTTATATACTTTGGTTATATAATGATTTTTATATCATTCCATGTATCGTTCCCTATGATTTCATATATAATTCTATAAATAATTGCATCCAAATTTTTATATACCTTGCAAGAAAAGATTCATTTATTCAAAAAGATTAAGCGATTACGTGATGATTCATCATGATTCATATACGTGTCGGACTCAAATATGGATTCATATAAACTGTCATATAATGTAAACCAATAATTACTTTAGGACATCAATATACGTCCTATATATAAAATTAGGAAACTGAAAAAAAAAACTTTAATTTTGTTGAATGTGAATAAAATATAAAATAAATTTGCAGCGATTGATATCCCAGACAACGTGACCTTAAAAAATGGACCTGAATTTCTATTCAACTTGTCATCATCGACAACGTTTCCTGGCGACAGTGGCGAAATTCTAGCTCGCGATTTCAATACAACAAACAACCTGATCTGTCGCCCGGAAAAGGAAAACAGTTTGAGATGTTTTGTAAAAAGTGTCAACTTTACAAGATCTCAGATCTTGCTCGACCCAACAAACAATTCATCATTAGTTGAAATTGAAGGTGAATATTTATTCGAACCTTTTCAATTTGAGATCAAGTTCGTCGAGGGTGGAGTGGAGAAAATAACTTTTGAGAAGGCTTTGGAAAACAGCAAGGAAAAAGTCGTGCGGACTGTGGCGAGTCTGATGCGACTTGGGATGAAGACTGATGGATCAAGTGAGAGTCTCGCAAGGTTTGAGAAAAAGAAGGAAAACTTTTTGTTTGGCTCTTGCGAGTCGAAGTATCTTTCTGGTTTTGATTACTCCGAGAGAACGAAGAATTCGAGTACTTGGAATTTGGACCTGGCAGAACCTTATGAAAAATTGGACAGCAAAGATTTGTATGTATCGAGAAGATGGAATGTTACTGACTGTGATACCAGGATCGAACCTTTGATTTGGATCGGATTTGTCTTCAAGGACGTTTTGAAAGATGATGCATTGAAAATCGTAAGTTTACTTTTACAAAATCTGAAGATAGATAAAACTGAAAGTAACAATGAAATATATTTGTTACAGGTGAGAATCAAAGGTAAAATAAACGCCCAGTACAACAGATTTTGTTCGACATCAAAAATAAGTTTTGAAAGAGGCATTGATAATAATAATAAGACTATCACGATGTCAGAATTGAGTAAATTGTCATTCAATGATGTTCGGTCCGCTGATGAAACATGGCCAGCAATGAACGACCCAGTAACAATAGAATTCAAATAAACTGTAACTCAGTAAAGTTTCCTACAATAATTTTCCAATCCAAATTGTGTTAAAACTGTTGATTTCAAACAATAAAAATACAAAAAAACTCTTTGTATTGAATAAAAATTGTTTTGTGCTATCGGTTTAATCACCGGAAAAATTGCAATTAAATGTGATGCAAACAAAACATTATTGTTTATTCGAATTCGGAAAGTTCCATTGTGCATAATTTTATATAATTAAAATTTAAAAAAAAATTACCTCAATTTTGTTAACATTTTCAATTTTTTAGCTAACTGAAACCCTGGGCTTAATACAAGTCCTTTTTGTATTTTTTTTAATGAATAAAAATGTGTAACATGTTTTCCTATTTTATTCTTAACCACTTGATCTACTGATAATTCTTTTTTAAATCTTTCCTTAATCTTTCTTAAAAATTCCTCTATTCATTAGAATTTGAATTATTTTCTATTATTTTATTACGACAAATTAAATTATTCCAAGATAAAAATCAATACATTTTCGAAAACATTTAGAACTTTTTCTAAAATAATTAAAAATTATTAACGCTGTTCACTTCAAGTAGTGATTCCTATTTTTATTTGTAAAGAAAAGCTAAGGATAATTTATTGCACTGATATTCGATGTATTACTAATATATTTTTATAAGTAAAAAATACAATAATTTGAATCATTTTTTATTGAAAAAATATAGATTCAAATTTCACCATAACCATATTTCCATTTAGAAATAAAATCTATTTTGTTTAATTGAACTGAAAAAAAAAATTTAAATAACAATTTTAAAAATGAATCCCAATCATTGATGTTTTTTTATAATTTCGTTTTCATGTATGAATAAGAATTTGTGCAACATTTGAAATACGAAATCGATAAACTCAATATTATCAACCTGTATGAAACTATGTCAACTTGAATGAAAAAATACAATTTCAAACTAACTTTTATCTGTTCATTGAGACATTCTCATGGACGTTCTCAATAAATCCACTTTTTGGAACTCTTCAATGTTCCAGAAAAACATACACCTTGAGAACCGCTATGAATCATTCAATTTATTTTTCCATCTCTTATCATTAAACATACTAACATACAATACAAGACAAATTTCACTGAACCGCCTCCAATGTATTGTAATTGAACACACAAAAACCGCGTGACTCAATAATGAAATCAACATGTTATTAAAATCCAAACGCTGACTAATTATTAGATATTAAATCTCCATCCTCATTTATTTGTTTTTGGTATTTTTATACCGCGTGTAATTTATCGCAGGTGGTGAGGTACTATTCATACGAAACGCATGATTCGTCGACTTGTTTTTATTATTAATTATCAGATAAGGTATTAATGTTAAGATAACGACGACGACTTATAAAAGATATGTCTCTGACAGTCAGGTTCATTAACGGCTGTGATTTTGATAGCTCCGGTCATTCAGTTTTTCGCTCCAAGATGTCTGCACACAAATTGATCATCTTCGGCACCCTGCTGGCTGCTGTCCTCGCCGTTTCAGCGGCTCCAAACTCGCACAATTTCACAATCGGATACAGAATGCCTGGCGACAGACTGGTGCTCCAACAATTCGTCGAAGCCAAATCCAAGTTGTGGCAAATCACCACCCTGGAAAGATCCTTCAACTCTACGAGATTCACCAGGATTACAAAAATCGAGGCAATTGACAGAAGAACCGACGGAACCGGCGCCTGGGTTAGTCTTATCAGAGGAGGTCCAGGTTCCCAAAACGTCACCTTGAGATTCAAGAGCCAGAGGAACCATGGAATACACTTTCTTGTTAACTTGTACGCTCGTTGATAACTGAAATTGTGAACTGCATTTCAAAATTGAACAAAATGTTATACCTTTTTTCTTTCATTGAAAAATGTGTAATTTTTATATAAAGTGTTGAATAAAGTGGAAGATATATAACAGTGTTAATTTGTTTTGAATGTTGTTATTTATTTACACCGTTCTTTGATTGGTAACTTCAAGTTTTGAATTAAAAAAAATGTTGTTTTAGTTTTGAAAAGAATTGTGAATATGAAGTTATGAAATTACAATTTGTTCGATTTATCAGACTTATTTGAATTTGAAACAGTGATAAGGATGTTTGGTAGAATATTTATTGAAAGATATTTAAAACTTTACGATAGTATATTGTTGATAAATATACAGACTTAAAAATTAGATGTTTTGTTATTATTCCTTTGCCTTTTTTTTCCTCTTTTATGATTTTAGATAAACTTAAAAGGTTTAGAATATATAATATTTATATAATTTATAATTTACAATTATTAAAAATTTTTAGATGAGCAAATAAGTTAACCAAAGTTTAAACAATTATAAATGCATTTTTTTTTTCAATCGTCAACTAAAGTTTGTGTGGATTTTATTGAAAATCTACGACGTATCATCAGAACATGATACTTTAATGGATACTTTTAATAATAAATAATAATAGAAAAATAATAAGAGAACATGATATTTTAATGGATAATTTGAGAGAACATGATATTTTAATGGATAATTTTACAGAATATGATACTTTAATGGATCAGGTTACAGAACATGATTCTTTTTGCATTAAATTAATTAGCTCCGAAGGTATATAAACGAAAATCATAGAATAAATCGGTGCAGTTGTAGCTTCTATCTTTAATCTGTCACAACCCTTTTACTTGTTTCTTTTATTTTTAACTTTTTGCTCCTGCTCCTGTTTAAATATGGAAGTTCAAGAGATCGTAGGCCAGAACAATAAAACGCTATTAGTACATCTTGGTTTTAAATTTTATATTCATCATACTAATAAAAATGGAAGCGAAGTTTGGAGATGCATTAAAAAAACCTGCAAATGCAAAATATACCGACTTGGAAAAGAATGTTATGATTTTTCAAAATCAATTTTAGACCGACACGACCATCCTGTCGACTCTTCCTTAAATCGGCAAATTGTCTCCAACGTCCTTAAGCGTAAAATACTACACGAAATTACATGCAGGACAGAACGCCCTTCCAAAATTATTAGAGAAGAATTAAAAGTCTTTGGGCAGGGTTAAATTCCAACCGGGTTAAATTGTTATTAATTACATTTTTTTTTAATTTTAGTTAATTTTTAAGTTCTACTCTGCAAATTTTAATCACACCTATGTTTTACGTAGGCAGTCCTAAGTCTGCATAAAGTGAGAAGGGAAATTATTTGTAATAACTATTTATCATCCAAGGTAAAAGTAAATCTTCAGAAGAGATTACATATCTTTATCAAACCTACGTTTCAAATTTCGGAGGAGTTTACATATCTTTACAAAACTCACGTTTTAAGTTTTGGAGGAGTTTACATGTCTTTTTAGATATTATTGTTATTATTAGTACACATTATACAAATGTCAATAATAGTTATATTTTTATATAATTTTAAGTGATTGCAATAATGTCTTATAAAGTATGACAAATTTCGATTCAGAAAATTGTATACAAACCATCACCTTTTTCCATATCTAGAATTTAATTTAGGATTATTTTAATCTATACATTCGTAATACTTTAGGTAGGTTATTGCATTATGACTCAATATGTTTTTCTAATGAAAAAATTGCAATTTATTGTGCAATAAATAATGTTGAATTAGTCATTTCATATTTATAAAAATGCATAATTTAGTATACAGAGTATATGTAGAAACAGAGTATTCAACATTGCAGAAATTTTTGTTACGAGGAAACAAATTTTAAAGTAATTATTATAACTACTTAATTGTATTATTTTAGTTCGTTTACATTTCAATAGCTTTATGTATTGTAAATGAAAGCATTTCTTCATTTGTTTCATTTTCAATTACATTTTAATATTTTTCTCTTATTCTCTGTGCAGATTTTTTTATTGACCTATTTTTTATAGGGGAAGAAAAAATCGAAACGTAAAAAAGCGATTGAAAATTATAGAAAATAAAATATAATCACACATTAAAAGTATTCGTTCAAATTTTATTCAAGCTTTTAAAATCTTTTATTTTTTATTACAAATTACATTACCAATCAAAACGTAAATCTAAAAGACCAAATGCTTTTGTGTTAATATTGTAGTGTTTTTTGACAATTTCATAAGCATCTTTATCATTAGGTGATAAGTGTTGTAAGCCTGCGATGATGAATTGTAGATGATCATAGATGGACGTATACCAATCCATTTCATATGAAGAGCATGGACTGGCCACTCTCGCAGCTATCCCGATCAACTCATGTTTTGAATCGACCAAACCACTACCACTGTCACCCTAAAAAGTAACAAAAATTGTGAGTTAAAATAACTGAAATTATATTCGTAAAAGACACGTTTCTCTACCCACAAGTTCTAAACTAATATAAAGTAAACATATTTTTTTAACTTACAGCACACAGTCCTAGTCCGGCAGGGTTTTCAAGGCAAATATCTGTCCGAGTGAATGCTAACGGATGAGTGCAGTTTACCAATTTACTCGTAACTTTTCTCATATATGGGCTTGAAATTCGGAAACGTAAATCAAAGTAACCGAATCCAGTAAGGGTGGCCGTTTCCTGACCTTCAATTGGAGCCATTCTCAGAGGAACTGGTGTAATCTTAGGATGAGTAAAGGGTCTATCCAACTACAAATCAAAGAAAAAAACGTTTCAAAAAGATTAATTAGAATTTTTGTCTTTCTTTCAGTATTTTTGAAAGTGGATCTCTTCAATGCATACCTTGATCATGGCAATGTCTTTGTCCAATTTATTATTCCACTTAAAGTAAGGATGAATTAAAATTTGCACTCCAGATCTTTTTTCGACATAACCATACAACTTATCAGATCCAGCGTGAACGATGACATGTTTATTTTGTAAGATGTCCTCCATGCAATGAGCAGCGGTCAATACAATATCATGAGTAATCAGAGCACCACCACAGAAGTAATGTTGTCTTATTGCACCCTCTGAATTATTTTTATTCACTATTAATTGAACGTGATGGGGTGCTTCATCAATAGTTGCAGGAAACCCATTTATTATCCTCAGTTTTGGGTCCTCTTTTTCTTGCTCTACCACATAACTTGAACCGAAATCTGTAAAATAAATTATTCGTCGTCAAAGTTGATTAATATTGTTTCTTATAAAACAATTTAATGATTATTTATATTTGAGTTTGCACTTACCGAAGAAATAACAAAGACCAAGAATCAGAAGGATAGTTTTTGAAACCATCTTGAAAATATTAGAAATTGCTTGGAAATTCTAATAAATTATTATTTTTCCTTTCGAGTACAATCCGAAAGGAACTTACAGTATGTGAATGTTCGATTACTCTTACGTGTATATATATACCTCCAAATAATC
>JAAMPD010000872.1:0-34428 GCA_025266255.1 Trissolcus basalis
CATTCTCGTTGACCCCATAAGTTTTACAGTAACTGTTTGCATCTCATTTTTGTTTTTTTGTTTTTTTTTTTTTTCAGGGGCGTTAATTCAATTTATTGTGTGCCACGAATGAAATTTTCAAAACACTATCTCACAAACAAATAAAGATTTTCAACAAAGAAAATTCATAACTAATGTTTGTCACAGTTTTATCACAATTAAAAGAATTGTAAACAAAGTTGGGATTAATTTTCAATTTCAAAATCTATGCGAAGGTTGATAAATATGCAGAAAATATAATCTCTTGTAAAAGCTGATAAAAAATAAATTGAAATTGTATTTTGACATGCGTGTACCATGCAAATTACCTTAGATGTAATAAAATTGTTGCCTATAAAAGTGTGAATGTAAATTTATAAAAGTTAATTTGCAAAAACAAGTGTTTTGAATCGAATTCCAACTTTTTATCCAATTCTTTCAAAACAAGCCGGGGTATATGTGGTCATATATGGATGGAAAAATATTACCTGTGGGCAATCAGCTTTTGAAAAAAAAAATATATCAAAAAAGGGCCACAAACATAAATCTTTCGTGAACGTGAAAATTCGATTATGTTTTTTTACATCTTTCGAATCACAAAGAATGTAACTATATTTGATTTGAAAGAAATGTAATTATACTTTGTCCAACATAAAACTTTTCAATTCCAAAAATGTACAAAATTATTTTTCATTTCTTACCGTCATCTGCAAAAATCTGCTGTAATATGAATAAGAACAAAACTAAAAGAAACACCCTCCGGTGGACGAAAAAATTTCATAAGTACTAAAAAATCAGCACATAAAAATTGTATACGAAATTACTTATCATGTGAATATGAATGTCACTTTTTTTAATTAGAACAAATTTGTTAAACATCTGCGCGAATTTTTTTCTCCCTCTAATTATACAAGATTTTTTCAAAATTAATTATACAAGAAATTATATAAAATGGCATAATTAATATGAAAAGATAAAACGAAAGAGATAAAATTTGTTTAAAGCAATAAAGTTATTAAGGGCGTTAACTTTGTAAAAATGTACTCGACACACAAACACTTTGTCAACGGACAAAAAAATTATTTCAATTAGATCTTAACCTTAAATTTTAGGTAGTAATTTTTGTGTCAAAATGTACGATCTTCTCAACATTATTATGTATTCAGTGTAAAACTTACTTGCCGGTGTATAATTTCTGAATCATTTCCTCATAAAGATTAATCAAATGAAAGTTTCGTAATGAATATACTTGTTCGCGCAAAACTGCAATTCTTTACCCTAAATTATTGCAATGATTAAACCGGGATGTAAAATTTTGATAGATGTGAAAAAAATTGGGGAGCAAAAAATTGATCGAATGAATTGATAAACAATTGCTCAAACCTTAATAAGTTCATCCCCGAATAAACAAACAAAAAAGAATCGAAGAAAGTTATCAAAACCGTCGAAGGCAGAGCATAAAATACGGTGCAAAAAATTTGCCACAATTCAATACAGGAAACCTGTACTTACTTTTTTTTAAATGTTCTTTTTTCTACTAGAAGAAAAGAAAATCTAAAAAATAAAAAAAAAAAACAAACAAAGTAAAATACCTCCACATTTTCCAACTAACAAATTATCTGGAAAAATTGGACGTTTTGAACCAATAAAAAATGACCTGGTGACCAGGACAAAAGAACTGCCCACTTGGAACAACACGTGTAACCTAGAAGAAACGTTCTAACGGTTTTCATATAGAAAACACTTGTTCTTACAGTGTAAAAAAGCTTCATCTCAAAAACTACGCTTGATATTATTGCAATCGACAAACTTGATTAAAATCAGCAATGGTAGCAAATAACTCGATCGAAAAAAAAGGAATACAAAGTGTAAAAGAGATAAACAAAAGATCAAAATTGTAACTGAAAAAAAAAGAAGAAAAATGTCTTTTGAATTGAATCGATTCGTATTGTTTGTTTTTGTCAATCAGTTGGATATTTCAGTGTACAAACGTATGTCATGAAAAACGTGTGAGACAAAAGACTCGTTACAGCTGAAACAACTCGAAACCACTTGACAACAAGACATTCAATTCAAAAATTTTTTCGGAGATGAGTCGATCCAATTGTTACCGGGCCGACTTAATAAAAAAGCATGTTTTTGGTTTTCTTGATTGAAAATTCTGTCATCCAGCTCGCAGCTTGTCAAACGGCCCAAGCCATTGACAAAAAGTCGGTTGCAGCGAAATGAAAAAAGCGAAATTTCTGAAGAATCTAATTGTAATTATTATTATTATTATTATTATTTGTTTCTATCTACCGAGCAACTAGAGAAACTTTTCAAGCTGAAAATGTTATAAAAATATATAACGGAATGTTAAAAACAAATGGTTTGATTAAAAAGATAAATGAAGAACCGCGTGACAGGCAATCGTTCCTCGGCAGGGGGTTTGCAGATCACAGTGACGTCACAAGATCAGCGGCGATCAGACTGACGTCAAGATGTGAAGCCTGCCGAGGAATTTTATGTTGCACGAATGTGCATAGCGTGCGAGAGATACGGAACCAACGCAAGGAAGGACTCACTTGGGGCGAGCGGCGTCGTCGGGTAGGTCGCGTGATACACGGCGCGTTGCGGGTTCGCGTGATTATAATTCGCCATTGCGCACTATCTCTTTACTCTTTTTTTTTTTGTTTTTTTGTTTTTTCGTTAATTTTCGTCACAGATATTGACTGCGCTTGATTCTAGCTGCTCGCTGTCACACGGACGGCTCTCAAAATTGACATGTGGATAGGACAACAAAACAACTTGACGAGGTTTCTCTCAGTTACACACTCGCGTGATTCCAATGCTTTCCACTCTTTTTGTCTTTAGGCACGATTTCTGTAAGCAATCATTTTTGACAATTCAGATATCTCAAGCCGTACAAATTTGACAAAACCAAAATCAACAATTTTATTAATCAAATCCGATAAATCCCGTTGCAGTCGGTGCAGTCTTCCATGCCTCATGGTTATTTGTTTCTTTTTGTTTCTCTTTCTCTCGTTTTGCAACTTTACAACTAAACTCGTGGTTGCTCCTGCAACTGCGATCCCTCTCTTCACTCGTTCTTACATTTCTAAATGAGCGACACTGTAACCCCGGTGTTATCGAGAGGACGAAAATAATTTTAAGCCAGACACTTACACGATAAGATAATCTCAACAGCAAGAGAGATAGCGACAAGTCAAAACGAAGACAGTCCCACCATTTGCCTTTTTGCTTTTCACAACTTCAGTCAGCGACACGCTTCGAATCCGTTGGACAATTTGAAATAGATTGTTACTTGAGCGGTTTGTTCTGAAGGGAAGATTGTTCGCTTTGGAAAGAATTGTTATGCCAAGAGTTGGTTCGTTTTTTGTTTGAAGTGGTAAGATAGATAAAATACTCAAGTGTATTTACAAGTGTTGATTTTATTGGATTAATAAAATAGTATTGATTAATGTCTTTTTGGCTCCGCGTGTCTGCTCCCGAGCGGCGGGAGCCGCAGAGTGAGCCAACCCGCTATCCTCGACCCTTTGCATAACAAGCCGAAGCTGCCAAACAGCCCAGCGAGCAAGCGCCCCGACAGTCCAAAGCTCGTCGACCAATCCAAACGCTTCTCCCAGCCCCGGACCCCCCGCCGAGCTTAAAACACCTACCACCTACTCAATCATCGCTTCTTGCTTCCTCAATCTTCTTCCTCTCGCTTCCCTTCATCCTTTCGGCCTTCTTCTGTTCTCTGCCCACAACAATATCCTTCTCTGCGCGAATTTCTGACCACCCTCAACATCGCCCTTCTGCCTTTCCACTCTCTTTTAATCTACCTTTTCAACCCCTGCAATCATCACACTAACCTCATTTCCTTTTACACTTCTACTCATTTATTATGTTTATTCTTTTTACCCCCTTTCTTTTATTCTTCTTCTTCGTTTCTTTTCTCTTCTTTTCTTTTTTCTGTTTTGTTTTCAAATTTAACTCAACGCCCCGAATTATCATAACTCTTGTCGAACGACACGAGACAATGTTCGAATGTTTTTGTTTGCATCCTATTTGCACTTGCAAATTGTTCTTGCGAGATTTTCGTTAAGTATCGAGCAATTGTGCAAATTCTCAAAGGCAGAGCAAGTTGGCCGGGAGATAATAAATTCTTCCCGTCAAATTAGAAAAATTTTACCGTCCGAAGACAAAATGAGAGATGACATTCGGTACGTGGATGGTGTTCCCAATGCACTTGAGAAAAAGTACGCCAATAGAAATCTTGATGAGCAAAGTCTTGATGGAATAAAGCGCCATTTCATTTAGACCTGCCTAAATTCCAGTCCAACACTCTCAAAGTGTTTTAAATCATCCTTCGAAATCTCACCGGGGAAAAAATTTTCAAAAACAAATGACACAAATTGCGTCGCAATTATTTCCGTTTAATTTTTGTTTGGTACTTTTTTTTTATTTATTGTATATCATTGATGATTTGTTTCTGTTTCTGTGTTGTACATCTAGATTGAAGAAAAATCTGTTAAATTTCGTTTTGTTAAGAATAATGTAATAGATTTTGTAATGATCAACATCAGAAAAGGAGAAAGAGACATTAGAAGAGCAAACATTGTTACAAGTATGAACCGAAATTTTGCGGACAGAGGAAAAGTCCATTTCCTATCCAAATATAACTTGTTTGTGCTTTGACATTAAGACACGGAAAGTAGACTGCAATATACTCAGAGGTAACATTATAACTACTCTACTAAACACTTAGTAAAACATTTAACAACACTATCATGCATTCAACATCGATTTATAATGTAAACAGTGTGAATAGTTTGGGATTGACTCACCAGAATTGAATTTTGCGTTGTCAGTTTTATCCTTGTTGACAATTTTATGCTCATTAGCATGCTTCAACTCTAAATTCAAATTTCCGCTGGCGCCGGACGCGTCTTGAACAATGTCATTTTTAACTTGGTCTAAACGTTTCAAAACCACTGACTTTGGTGCAACAAGTTGATTTGAAGTACATTTTGGAACACAGTCATTGTTATTGTTGTTATTGTTGAGATTGATGTCTGTGTTGTCGACCTGAAAAGGACAAGATTATTGTTTTGAAAGCTGACAAAAGAAAAGAGTACACTGAGAGAAAAAATATACTGGTTTTTGGAAAAAATGATTTGAAAAAAGTCACATCATCTGCTATAAACCTGAATGCATAAGCACAAGCTTCAAATAATCAAAAAAATTGGGATTTTACATTTTCATACGATCAACTGTTTTTAACTTGAATCATTGATATACTTATTGAAATCAAATTTTCATTTTTTCACACCACTGTTTCAGAATGTTTCTATCAAATATTTTGATAAAAACACAACTTGTTATGTGTCATTTTAACGTCGATAATTTAGAATGTTTTCATCAGAAATATAAAAAATTAGTATGAATGGAATTAATTTTTCTCATCACTGTTATAAAAAAATTAATCTTGAAAAAATTTTTTGAATTTAGTAATTTTTAAGTAAACCTATTATTTTCTATATACTTTTGAATGGCAATCTTGTTTTATTTCATATTATATTTCTGATCGCAATTAACTATATAATCAATTTTCTTGTTGAAATAAATTGCAAACAGTAATAACAGCGTGTGAAAAAAAGTCACATCACTAATACTAATTTTGTCAATATATTATGTATATATTATAGAGCATCTAAATTTGTAACACGATTAGAAAATGTCACAACACCAATTTTAAAATTGATGTACATGTTATAATAGAAACAAATTTTGATGTGACATTCTTTTGAAAATGAAATAACTTTTTTCTACTGATGTCTTTTGAATTCAGTTTACTAACAATGTTGTGACTTTTTAATGAACAATTTCTCTCAGTGGAATCTTGTGATTTGCAATGAAGAAAAAACAAACTTACATGTGGTGTCACTAAAGAGGACCGAAAAACGACAATCCTATTTTGATTGTGGTCGTTGGAAGCGAGGCTTGTAACCGTGCCGTTCGTCAATGTACACGTGTCTAAGTTTCCATGAGCATTGTTGGATACGGTAACTGCATTTGTCGTCTCCGATACATTGGTTACGCCGCCACCAAGCGAACTTTGCCTGATCACCAGAACACTGCCGGCCGGCTCAAGTACTAACACCTGCTTCATTCCAACTGCGAGGGTTAAGTATTAATCATGCTCTCCGCAACTCTGATTTCACTTTGAATATTCAACTCCTGTTTTCAATAATTCAGAATTAATTGCATTATTTTAATATAATCGTTGGTTATTGCCGTTTGACCTTCAGGATACCCAACCAACGGAAATTGACGTTGATCCAAAACATGACACGATTGTTTCTTTAGTTATTAACAACTTGTTTACTATTTTAAATTAAATCTTTGTTTTAATTTTTTTTTGCAATGTTGGCATTGTTGAAATCATGATTTAATATTGCCTGACCTTTAAAATCAACTAATAACAATTGAAAGTAAACAAAAACATGGCTTGTTATTTTTTCATTTTGCTTTCACATTTGTTTGTTTACAATTTTCATATTGTTTGTAATGTTTTTATATTCTTTTCACTGCACTGTGTTTTTATGTTTCATCGCGTTATGTTAATATTTTTGAATGGCTTCTGTTTGTTGTTGCAGTTTTTCATGTCAATATTAAGGTTATGATGAAAAGACTCTTGGTTTTACTATTATCAATTTCATGTTACTTGTTTATACTCTTTGTTTTTGTTTTTGTTTACTTGTTAATTTCCCACTGTTTAGATTACGAAATGAATAAATTTCGGAAAACTTTTCTCATCGTTTGCAGTTTCTACATTGTTTGCGAAATTTAGAATTTGATTTGAAAAATTGTAAATGTTCAATCTAAAGAAAATGAAACTCTTTCTGAGATTGTCAAAACTCAAGTTATCCCATGCAAAATGTTAGAATTCTATTTTATGCCCTGACAAATATGAATAATAAATCTTGCGTCGCAAAAAATTTTTGCTCCAAGTACTATCGGAATTCATATACATCACAGGGTTTCTCCAACTATCGGATTACAAGGTGGCTTCTAACATACGAATGATGTGGAGGGATTACTTTTAAAACGCTTATAAAACTTAAGCTTTTCTATAATGAGCATGAAAGAAACGCGTATCTGAACACGAGATATAAAAAAAGAAACTTACAAAGTAATACACCAATTTCACGCCTTTTTCAATTTTTTTTTCTTACAAAATTGATCGGTTCAATTTTCCAGTTTTTTTTTTTTTCAATTTTTAATTTCACACATCCAAATGTGTGACGCCAAAACAAATATTTAATTTTTGTTTTGTGTAGAATATCGGATGTTCGAGTCATGGGCAAGTGCCAGTAGTAAAGAATAAAAATGGTCATCCGTGTGAATTACGTTTAAACTATCTGGTTTAAAGAAATCGTAAAAACAGCCATGGCACATAAAGTTGGACAAAATAAATGATACCGTTAAGTTTTTCAAGATCAACCAATTACAAAATTACTTTTTTTTTAATTTGACATTTCAGCAAAAAATTAATTGATGTCAGAAACAGTATATAAATTGAGAATTCAACAAAACCAAGTAACACAATTTGTCTAAACTCAATTGAATAGAAACATTATAACAAGTTTCGAGCCAATTTGAAAAATGATTTGATGTAATATGAAAAAAAAAAATCTAATTGAAGAAAGTAAGGTTTTAATCTTAAAGCGATTAAACGTCAATGTCAAACATCACACATTAGAGCAGGCTTTTTGAAATTAACGTTAGAAGAATTTTGTGAATTTTCATCACGAGAGGCATCGTTTGTGTTAGAAAAAGTCGAACATTTTTTTTTGCAAGTGAAGAATAAAATGTGCCCACAAATGGTGTCTCTCGTACGACAACAACAAAAAATTGATACGAAATAACGGTCAATGTATTCGCTTACATGTCGCAGTGACTATTTTCGGGCATTCGGTGGGTATCAAATGTCAGTTCGCAAATCATGACACGATCATTCTCGTTATCCTTATACACAAAAGATCGCGATCACGCGTAACTGCGCCCGCGATTCCAGCATGGAATCCATGACAGATGAGAGACACGATCAAATGCTCGACTCGGCTCGCATGCGCTAAAGCAGAAAGCACAGTGATGGAAGTGCGCTTGCGCAAATGAGTTGTGAAAAGCCCGCGAATGCAAAAATACTGACTGGATGAGTCAAATTTCACATTTATCTCAAAGTACAACTACAACAATTGCGCTTCTATTTTTTATCAAGTTCCGCTTTTTCTATTTCATCTTTTTCATAACTATATCTACTAAAAACTTTATATTCATTCTATTTTATACATATTTTTGATGTATTTAATTTAAAAATTCTTTTTGTATGGATTCAATTTTTGATGGTTATTTTTTTTCTTGTTTTTTTTTTTTTTTTTTACTAACATCCGATTGCAAATATTTGAAAAAAATATGTCCTACTTTTATTTTAAGATTATTTTGCAACATTTTTCTTGTTTCTTTGAATTTCAATATATTCATTTTTATTTATGAAAAGTGGCAAAATTACGAAAGGATGTGGAAATGAAAATCCAAAAACTTGTTCAAGTGATATACTTTTACTATTTGAACCTAAAAATAATATTCGCATTTCATATAATGATAAGTTTTGAAAATGTAAAAATTTGTTTTCCATAATTATACAAGAAGTCGCTTTTTTTTCTACATTAAAATTAAAATACACTCACTTATCCGGATACATTTTTATCGTCTTATCATCTTATCATCGCAGTCGAGGAGTTCTTTCCTAAGTTTCTTTTTCTTTCTTTTATCTCTAATAAAAATTTCGCAGGCAATCTTGATCTCGCGTAGTAACTACAAATTTGCGAATTATCGCAACTCGAACATTAAACCATAATACAATGTGTAAAACGGCACTCGCATTCAATAACGAAAAAAGTTCATCTCCTAAAAATTTGTTTTTTTTCTCCATTCATTCGTGTATTTTTTTGCTTTGAATTTTAGCCGCATCGGAAAAAAAGGATACCTTTGTGATTACAGACTGAATTCATATGTTGATGAATTGGAAGACGCTTCCATGGAGTTGAAAGTTGATAAACGACAAACAAATGACTATCTAGATGAAAAAATTCTAATAAAAAAATACTGCAATAGGTAACGTGACCATCGAGGAATGATCCACTTGGTCTAATATATCATTGTATCTTCTATACATTATGCACGTGGTGTTTACAAAGTTTAAAAAAAAATTGCATCAGCTTTCATCGGAGAAACATAACATTCAAAGGGTTAAAAAAATGTTACACGGTACGTAAACCATTAATTGTAATTGTTATTATTTTATTGAATTTTTTTCTTCAAAAAATACGCAAACATCATGAACGAACATAAAAATATACAAAATGGCGCTTACATAATCAATTCCTCTAAAACATTATTTTTCAATAATTAATTTGCAAGAAACCAAAACATTTCTTGATTACGATGTAACTGTACGGGAGAAAAATTCGTTTCAAATTCAAATATACATTAATTTAAGTTCTAGTTATAAACTAGCAAGGATTACAATTAAGGAGTGTATTACGTTTGATACACAACGTTTACAAGTCCAAGCATGGAGTAAATAAAAATGTTAAATGGCTTTTAGAATTACATTATCTTTAATGATTTGTTTGCTGTTTTTATTTCTTAATTTTTTTCTTTCGTACCATTCAAACGCGTACATATTAAAATTGTAGTCAATAAAAATGCTCAGGCTTGTATTTGTATATACAAATGTCTACTGATTTTATTGTTGACAACGGTTTTTTCTTTTAGTATATATAATATAATAATAGTTCTTACATATTTTTGCACTTAAAGATAAATGCATATATACACTGAAATTATTCTCAAAATGTTCGTATGTAAATCAAAATTCGAACTTATTATTTATATATTAAACGTTTTTATCAGCCAGTCAATGTTTTACTTTGATTTTAAATATATGAAAAGAAACGTGATAAAAAAATATTACTAATTTTGCGTCAGTGAAAAACATCAGGAATCGTTTTTTTTTTTTTTTTTTTGTTTGACATAGAAAACTGTATTTATTTTACAATCTAAATTTGTAAAATTTTCATCTGATACTGATAACTAGTGTAGTAGGTTGATTTGATATTTGCTGTGATATTTTGTTCTCAAACATAGTATTGTGTTGAATCACTTGACATAATTATTTACAATTATTTTAGTTCTGATAGTTGAAAAAAAGAAACAATACCATTGGTTCATCACGGAAGAATAATTTCTTTTCGGTAAAAGCATGGCCAATTTGCTACGATGATGATATTAAAATAGGTGCAAAACACATAAGCAAAATAATAATCAAAGTATAATTGAACTACCAATCACAATCATTGTTAATAAAAAAATAAACATAAAAATACATGATGATCAAGGTCAAACTAACAATTTCTCTTTGACGAATCATTGAATTAAATCAACATATTTTTTTCTTAAAAAAATTATTCGCTCAGTTGTGACAACATAAAATCATTGAAGCCCTTACCGAATTCACAGTAAATAGTAAAAACTGTACTTATTTATCGTTGTTGGCGTATATGTGCGAATCACAAAGGGATCCTTGACGCTGCCACACGACGTTAATATACATGCGTGCACAACGTGAAACCGATGTATCAATGTTTTTACAAGAAACTGAATAGGATAGGATATAACTGGGATGAGAGGGACTTAGGATGAAACTTAGGCGAATCATTTGGGCTCGGGGAAGGCCACTTGACACTTGTACACTTCGTCAAGCATCACTTGGCCCTGGCCCTGGCTTACAGTCACAGGCGTCGTGGTGTTAACAACAACCACTTGCTGGCCTTGTTGCGGCTGTTGCGCTTGTTGCTGGGCTTGCTGTTGCGTTTGTTGTTGCTGCTGCGGTTGAGCTTGTCCAGTTGCGTTCGCCTGCTGCGAGTTGCTTGTGCTGTTCGCGTTTTGATTCCTAGCCGTTTGACCATACTTTTCATGGATCGCTCGGTGACGTTTCAGGGCGAACCGATCTGAAAATCCTATTTCGCAGATGTCGCACCTATAAACACCAAAATAACATTACTGTTATTTACCAACATCCAAACGGGTAGAATTATTAATACAGCCATAATCAGTTACGTGGTATAGAATTTACGTATACACTCAACTGGTTATGATGGCTGAGAACTACAAAATTATTTTCATTATAAAAACTTGGAAATCATCATTCCATGTTATTTGTTTTATTTTTTATTGTACCTGTGAGGTTTCTCCCCAGTATGAACTTTCGCATGATTTTTGAGATGGGTGGCTTGGTTAAAAGCAGAACCACATATATTACAGCGGTAAGGCTTTTCTCCTGTATGAATTCTTCGATGATTCCACAGCGTTGAGTGCCTTGCGAATGTTTTTTCGCAGACTTCGCATTGATAAGGACGTTCACCCGAATGAATTCTTTCATGGTTTTTCAGATGTGGACTCTGTGAAAACTGCATACCACAAACACTGCACTTAAAAGGTTTCTCTCCAGTGTGAACGCGGCCATGATTTTTCAAATAAGCCGCTGAAAAAACACAAAGATATCATTTAGAATCAACATAATCGACTGAATAAATGACTCAACAATGAAATGATAAGTTAAGGATATCAGTTTACCTTTGGCAAAAGCTAAGCCACAGACTTCACATTTGAAAGGCTTGTCACCCGAATGAAGTCTTTTGTGTGACCAAAGCGAAGAATATCGTGAAAATGTGCCATCACAGACATTACAGTGGAATGGCTTTTCTTGTTGGTTTTGGCTATTTTGTTTTCCACCTAAAATAAACAAAGATTTGATCAATTTTATGAATTTTAAATCAAGGTGGTTCTAGTGTGTTAATCAAAGCAAAAAGTTTATACTACGAATTTTCATATACATGTAGGGAAAATTGTGAGAAAAAAATGAAAACAACAATATTGAAATACTGTTCTTTTTGCATGTTAAGAATTTTTTGATAATTTTCAAGTGATTTTTACATTTCGTGAGAATAAACTTTTTGAGTGAATTGTACCCAACCGACCAATCACAATCAGCCATTTTGAAATTGAAAACTTCGTTAACGTGATTGCTCCTAAACTAGAAGGTCAATATTTTTAAACTTTTCCCCAGTAATCTTTAATATCTAAAGTTAGTTATGGTAGTTTTTAAAAAAATCTGACATTTTGTTTGAACAAAACAAAAAATAATGTCAGTATCGACACCGGACGCTGCATAAGACGTAATGCAAAAACATCGGTTTCGAAATGAAATGGTCAATCGTTCTAAAATTTTGTTAACAAAGGTGTGTTACTGGATAGAGTACGTGATTTAAATTTTATGAAATTCTGACATAAACGGCCTCTTCAATAGAACCACTTTAATATAACTAATATAATTAATATTTAATGCTTTCTCATTTCATTTTAAATGTTTTGTATGAAATGAAATGCGCCATTTCAACTTACCAATAAAAATATATCCTGTACCGTTACACTTATGGCACTTGGTCATACTAGTGATTCCTCGTCTTTTGACTGGGTGATGACCTGGTTTAATGGCTGCAAAGAGAAACATAAAATATAAAAAATCTTTAGTTCACATTTCAAAATTGTCTTGATGCAAAATAAGCGAATCATACAAACGCACGTTTTTTTATTTTAGTCGGATGATGCTCGCAAGGATCTTCGCTACCGCAATCCTCGCAGAGTTCAACTTTTGCCTTTTGATGCATGTTGGTTTTGTGACTCTTGAGTTCACCCGGCAAAGCGAAACAAGCGCCACAAACGTCGCAAGTGTACGGTCGTTCCGGTGTTGTCCCAACAGTAACAGTGGTGGGCGCTTGCACGACAACTTGCTGTTGCAAATTACTTGGCGTCGCGTTGTGAATGCGCTTGTGGTGCGTGAGCAGGCTCATGTGACCGAACACCAAACCACAGATGTCGCACTTGAATGTCGAGTTGGTCGCCGCGGCGATGCTCATCTGATTAAGTAAAGTATTGTAGCCAACCGGCTGAACGTCAAATCGACAGAATCCCTTATCATCAGTCGTGATAGCACCGATCGTGCTCACTGCGTTCGACTGCACTTTTTGCAGCATGTTCACGTTGTAGTAAAACGGGAACTCGGCAGTAGCCGATTGTTGCTGGGATTTGTCTTCCTTTTTCTCGGTCACATACATCTGTTGCGACTGCTGCTGGGACTGCTGTCCCTGCGCAGTCTGCTGTTGCTGCTGCTGAATTTGTTGAGGATCAAACATTTTGCCTGAAAAGTTCAATGGTGCAATGAAAAATTCAATCAACATATAAATACAATTATAAATCGATTAATGAATTGGAAAAAAATTGCGCGTATATCTATGTTACATTCGAAAGCTAAAACAAATAATTCTGATTTATTTATTCTAATTATTAATTTGGAATTTTTGAATCTTTTGATTTCTAGATTGTATAAACAATTTTTAATACATTGAAATCTTTCAATTGTTGATTAAAAAATGTTCAAGATGTCAAGCAAAAAATATAAAAAAGAATTTGTGAATATTTTTCATGTAAGCTAGAAAACTAAATTAACAAAAATTTCAAGATTTCCAATAGAACTTATAATTTTAATTTTTTATACACAAAAATCAAATATAATGATGAAATTTAATAAGATTCACAGAAACATCGATATATTGTTTTCTTTTCAAGCTATTTGAGTAATAGCAACTCTCGATCTATGTTTCTTTCGTTTTTGCTGTTTGAAAGAATCTTGAAAATAAAATTTTAAAATAAAACTTTATCGCATGAATGAAAATCAAATTTCCCGTGCATTTTCTGTGCCATAAAAACCCATATAAAATTCTTGCTTGACAGCTTGATGTTTTATCAATATTGTTTTTATAACTGCAATGGAAAAAAAATTTATCCCAATACGTAGAATATTCCGTTTGTTATGATTTAAAAAGTAAACCATTAACAGTTGATTCAATCTCTTCAAATAAAAACAACTAAAAATCAGAAATAATAACAGATACAAAAGAAATTAATATTTTCTCAGGCATAGATGATACACTCCATATTTAATAGGTCAAATTTCGAAATTTTTTTATTATGTTTGTGACTTATCTGCAATAACCAAGTAAGTAGGGTCAACCGAGGTAAAAGTAGACTTTTTAAAATTTATAGGTTTTTCCATCAATATTTTTACGGTTTTAATTTCTTTTTTTTTTTGTTCCACTTTACCCCAATTTTCCCTTTCGAATTTTCACAGAACAAATATTAATTTTTTTCATTTTTTCATCAATACTTCATTAACTTAAATGTTTTATGTAATAATATTATCATATTACATATCAATATTAACAAAATGACCATATTAATACCAAAATGAAAATATTAAATATTTGATCTGCTATAATTCAACAAAATATAATAAGCACTTGCCTGATTACTACATTGTACATTTAACTTTCGTTCAACTCAACTTATCACCAAACTAAATTAAGCCAATGAAAAATTTATTTACCTCGAAATAAATTTTTTTATTCACAAATTTTGATCCTTTGATTAATTCTTCAATAACCCTAGAAAACTGAAAAAAAAATAAATAAACAAAATCAAAATCTTGTCCCACTGAATAAATACTTTAATAAACAATTGTTGATATATTACCTGTTTTCAATCAATCAGTTTTCGATATTTACTGCTTGCAAAAGCAAAGATTTTGTATCAAGTTTGATCAAACATTGAACACCCAACAGCCCAATTGGTTCACAACGTTCATTCAACCTTTGTCCACATCTGAAACACCACATAAAAAATTTGCAATTAATCAAAACATCAAACATTACAAAAAAAAAAAAAAAAAGAAGAAAAATCACTCATTACATCTTAGCACAATCACGAACAAATTTTCCCTAATTCAATTACCAAAACAATTCGAATCATTTTCTATATCTTAACAACAAAGTTCAATTTTATGCGATATAAAAGTTAAACGTTTTTCACGGCCAAAAAAAAAGAACCTAACAATAAAAAGTAATTTATCACTTTCAACGTGTTCGGCGATAAATTGTTTATCAAAATGTTTTATCTGCTTAAATTTCACAAACGCCCAGAGATTTAGAATCAGCACTGAAACTCAGTGTTACGTGAGTGAGAATCTAACCTGTTCGTTGGTTCGAGCATGTTTAGAGATTACAACAAAAACAAGCGTGCCTAGAAACAAAAAAGCCGGACATTTTTTGAAAACTCATTGCAACGTAGGTGTCAATCGATCCATCAAAGCCGAAATTTGGAATGTTTTTGCACACACGTGACTGGTTGCGTTCTCTCTCGCGCGTGTCAGAAACAGAGGCGGAAACGGGCGAGCTCGTCGGTGGGACCTCGGCGGCCAATGAGCTGCGAACGATTAACCTCACTCGTTATGCAAAAATTGTAAAAAAACCGTTGATCCGACGTTGAAACGCAATCAAAAAGCCGCGCGATAAGGTAGATTTGGGCACTCGGGGGTCGCGCCGATTGGGAAGCCACCTGATGAAGCGTTGAAGAAAGAGCTAACGGGCGAGACAAAGAGGGCAGCGCGCGCAAGCAGGACGCAGCGACGTTGTTCGAGGGCGATGAAAAAGAAGCGCGAATGCCCACTTGGTAGGTCGCGTGATTGATAAAAAAAGAAAAAAAAAGAGAAAAAAATAGCTTCAAGTTGGACAGCGATCGCGAGCCCGCTCAAAAGTGAAGCGGCGATCGTGGTCGTTGGCAGATTGGCCGCATGCATTCGTTGCCATTGTTGTCTCTCTCGGCTGCTCTTCCCTCTCGATCGAACCTTTTTGCCGCGAATCTCTAGGCAAGCTCGACTGATTGCGAACAAGCGCCAAACACTGAACGAATGTTTTTCTTCCCATTCTCACCCAACAGCACACTCAATTAAGATAATTAATACTGACGGTTGATCGGTGACGTTGGGCCGAGTGCGCCGGGACCTCGGGCCTGATTACATGACAAGCGCGACGCCGGGGCACGATATTTGTTCGACAGCGCCGTTGCTTTGGCTCCACTCCCACACACTAGAACGCGTAAGCGTGCCTCCTTTTTTCACGCGCCGAGCTTCTTTTTCTTCCGTGGCTCTAGCCTCTTGGACTCGGCCCGAGCCCACGCCAAGGTCAAGCTACTGCCAACAACTAGCGACGCCAACAACACCGATATGACGCGCTCGCTCACAGAGCCGCGCCAGCCTCTTTTTTCTCCTCCTCCTTCCTTCTTCTTCTTCTTCGTTTTAACACACCCAACGCGCACGCCTCAAACTTTTACGAACCCTCGGTTCGATCGGCCATCTTGTTCTCATAGTTCGCCAAACCGCCGACAGAAGCGACACCTGTACCCCCTCTCCACTTTATCAAACTATCCCATTTTTCAACTTTTTTCAATTTTTTCATTTATCTTCGCCCTTTTTCAAACCAATTTCTCAAAACTGAAGTTCTAAAATTTCAAATAAAATAAATTCTGTCTGAGAATGAGAACTGAGAGCAAAATTTGTTCACTGGTTCACAGACCTTATTGTTATCTTTTTGTAACAATTAAAAATTTGATTCAGAATTAACAAACACTAATCAAGCTGTTTGTTATTCACTGAAATTTTACTGACATAAACAAATTTGTTGTGTTTATTTATTTATTTGTCTGTTGGCGCCCCGATGACGTCACAAACCGTCTGTTGAAAGAGAGAATGTATGTGTCTGTGAGAATGTACACAAAACATCAGCGGCTGATATCTCGGAGCGCGCAACTTTCTATCCTTTCAGAACGCTCGCGACTGCGTGCGACGTCACGGGCTGTCTCAGATGTATACGCGGATGTAGCGACGTACGCGTTCAAACAATCAAGCCGAGGGAAAACAAAGCACGACAAGCAAAAAGAACGACAGTGTTTGGACGATGTTGCAATTTGTTCATTGAGTGATGGTGTCTTGACAGATGACCTCTGGGACGGACAAAAAGCGTGATCCCTGGGAGACGTTCTGCTGTGAGACAAATAAATGGGTCTCACAACTAGCTGACATCTGACAGAGTCATCAGTTTCAACAAAGAACCAAACAGCGAGATGGAAGGTGGCGTAATTGAGAGCTGCGAGACGGTCAACAGCAGGTCCGAGGATGACGTCGTCGTGCAGGGCTGCTGTCATCCAAAGAGGCTGCATTTTCGATTACTCGGGCTGGTCTTTATCAGCGTATTGGGATTCGGTGAGAACCCTCCGTACATTGTGCATCATTCGCAACAATGTCTTTGATCCCCGTGACTCAGTTCTGTAATCTGACCTATTGTTCTCGAGGGGCGTCGGTATCGCCTTACAAAACAAATATCACTGCCTATTAATTACGTTATCCATTCAATATCTTCCTTTCAAACGACTTCCTAGTTATTTACAATTATGCAACCCAATTTTGCTTCTTCGTTTTGTTTGATATTCTTGTTTTTTTTTTTTTCTAACTGCGTTTAACTTCTCTGCAGATAAAATTTCAATCGTTGCTTTTTTGTCTGCAATCAGAGATATTGTTTTTCCTATTTTTTCGTTTGTTATTGTTTTCATTTTCTTTGATATCGTGATCTGTTTTGATAAAGATGTAATAATGACGATGTTTCTAATTTCAGGGTCCTACTTTTGTTATGACAACCCAGCAGCCCTACAAGACAAATTTGAGCATGACCTGGGAATGTCTACTAGCCAATTTGTATTGTTGTACTCGTTGTATTCATGGCCAAATGTTATTCTCTGCTTCGTCGGAGGATATTTTCTAGACACGATATTTGGCATCCGATTAGGAACTGTAATATACATTTTTATTTCGCTTGTTGGTCAAGCAATTTTTGCCTTTGGTGCTTATGTAAATATCTTCTGGATGATGGCGCTGGGAAGATTTATTTTCGGGTAAGCATTGAATTGAAACTGTAAAATGAATTCTATTTGGAATGGACAACGTATAAAAGTTGGTATCAATTGGTAATTATGGTTTTCCTGTTTTAGAATTGGTTGTGAGTCATTAGCTGTTGCACAAAACAGCTATGCGGTGCTATGGTTCAAAGGAAAAGAAATAAACATGGTATTTGGATTACAAATGAGCATCTCGCGATTTGGCTCGACAGTCAACTTCCTAGTATTAGAGAATATTTACGATTATGTGAATCAGTTCTACCAAAAAAATACGTGTGTAGGAATTGTTCTTGCACTGGCCACGATGACGTGTGTAGGATCTCTGTTGTGCTCCATCATTCTCATGTTCATGGACAAGCACACGGAGAAGGTGCTAAAACGTGGACATGGAGAGGAAAAAAAAGTCATGAAATTTACCGATATTAAAAATTTTGAATCGGTATTCTGGATGACTGCATTTATCTGCGTTGCATACTACATCGCAATTTTTCCTTTCATTGCGTTGGGCAAGTAAGTCCTATATTTACATTCTGTCGGTTTTATTTGCAGACACTGTCTAATTTTACAAGCTGATTTTTTAATTACGAGATTATACGAGATTAATTTTGGTTCAATGATTGTCAGGGTTTTCTTCGAATGGAAATACAATTACTCTCCGTATGAAGCCAACAGCGTAAACTCGTTAGTCTATTCGATTTCTGCAATGGCATCGCCATTTTTGGGATACGTTGTTGATAGAACTGGCAAAAATATCACGTGGGTGATTTTGAGTATTACAGGGACGTTTATAGCCCACACGCTGCTTAATTTCACTCAAGTGAACCCTTACACGTGTATGATTATAATGGGTTTCTCGTACGCCATGCTGGCTAGCAGTTTGTGGCCTTTAATTTCGTTGGTCATTGAAGAACATCAATTGGGAACCGCCTATGGAATGTAAGTACATGAACTTCGAAATATATTAAAATATACATTAGTTGAATAAAATTGATTGATAAATATATTTATTTCCAGTGCCCAAGCTCTTCAGAATTTAGGATTAGCAGTCATTTCAATAATAACAGGCATAATAGTAGATAAGGACGGATACTTTTGGCTCGAAATGTTCTTCCTTGGATGGTTGTGGGGTGAGATTTTTTTGTTTTAAATACAATTCATAAGTGAATTAATAAAACAAATGTTGAGCATGTTTTTACCGATGTTGTACTTTTAGTATCGTTTGTCACTGCCATTGGGATATGGATAGTAGATAAATATCGATATGACGGTTATTTGGACATGACGCCAGGACAACGTTCGAACTTTGGGAACTTCAGGGCGATCTCTACAAATTCTGAAACAGAAAGTCTGCTGCCTTCTGACGTCGTTGATTTCGGATCGTCAGACCTCCTGCCACAATCTGAAATACATATCAGAAATCGTTACTTGTCACGAATTGGAGCCCCGGTAAACTAACGCATAAAAGTATTTATTTTAGTTTTTTTCATTTCCCAAAAAGTATTATTATTTGCACATTTGATTGAAATTTTTTTTTTCTATTTTTAATTTGCGATTTCTCAGAAACATTTTTATTTTGTCATACATTTTATTCTCATGTTTTTTGAATAAAAACGATTTTTATGTTACATCGTACTTTTTATATCAAACTTTGATCTACTATACATTCTTTCAGCTTAATTTTTAATTTATAAACTGCATTTCGATAGTCTAAAACCAAGAACATTTTAGACTGGAAGTGTTTTCTAACAAAATATTTCATTGTTTTATGCTACTTTGTTGTTTGGTAATTAAATTCTCTCGTTTTTCATGCACTGAAATTTCGTTACAGGAAGATTCAATATTTTAGGTAATAATTTCATAATTAATAATGATTCACTGAAAACAATAAGCTACAATAATTGATTCCCCTCTATGATATTTAGAGGCTATCATAATAATAATAATGTATCGCAATTTTATATATAAGTAAAAAAAAAATGTAAATTCATTTAACTAGAAGTGCTTGAGTTGCAAGAAAAGTACTATCGTTGCAGAAACGTTAATTTTGCTAATGAAAATGCAAACGTTCAAAGGTCGTAAATCATTTAAAACAAGACACGCTGAGTCAAACTTTCTTTTGTAATGACAATAAAAGTGATTTTTTAACATTTTGTTTAAATTTATTTTTGAACCGTTGAATTTTTAATGTATTAATTAATTTGAATGTTTGATTTCAACCGCACTATTGATATTTCATATTAATGTTTACATTTAATTATACATATCTATATAGGTATGTATATCAGAGCGTAGTGAGTTTAGTGAGATATTATAAAATTAATATTCCATTAATATTTATTCATTTTGTAATTAAAATTCAACCAAAATGTTATATTTAAAAAGTCACAACATGTTTTTACAATATAATTACAGTTTTATTTTATTTAAAATAATTTCATATTTTGGTCTTTTTCTGCTATTTATCTCTAACCACTAAATGTTGAATGTAGTACATACAATTTGCTTACGTGCTTTGTTTTAGACCTGCTTTTATAATAATAAAATCAGAATACATTAGCTGATAACATATAATGAAATGGTTTTTTGTATTTTTTTGTATATTAATGTACAATAACTCAGTAGTATTAAACGCCCATTACGAACATAACAAGAGCACAAATGACAATTTTTTTAATGAAAATTGTGATAATAATTTTATAATTTACTAACTGTACTAATAATGAATTAATTTGCATTTTTTGTTACAGGCTCCAGTACACACGATTCGTGCGATGCGATGATCAATTGCAATCAAGATTTCAATTATATTTGATATTCGCTCACAATTACTTCCCGCAATGATCTGTGATATGTGAAGAAAACCCGTTACAAAAAGGATTAGTTTAATGAATGCATGGAACGTGCATGAATCATTCATGCCCAATACGTTTCAAGACGACCGGAAATCCCTGCTCAAATATAACATTCAAAAATATAATAATTGTACGCTCCATTTGATCAGAGATCATGTTTGTACACATGCTTCTGAATATTATACACATCCATGAATCTAAGAAGAAAGAACTTTTAGGTGATCAGAAGATCTGAAATCTTAACACCAAAATATTTTTATACGGAAGAAAGCTTTTTTGCATTACATAATTTTTTAATTCAATTACTTTTTAATAGTGGTTTCAAAAAATAGCCATGTTTATGTTGTACCAAGTTATATGCGACTGAAAAGTAACGGTAATCCGTAGAAAATCATGTCTCGAAATTTTATAAGGAATACACCATATGAACTGACGGATCCAGAGCATCTTTATCCCATTTAGCACCGTCAATGCGTTAACGCAACATTTCACAAAATCTTTATTACTTGTACACGAAGACGCAGTTGAATGAATAATTTCTTTGATTATACCAATGAATGAAGCACAACATCAAGTTTATATTCTACATTAAAATAATAATTTTTAGAAACAATTGTAATTGTTATTGACAAAAAATGAAAAAAAGAATTTATTGTAAAATTTTCTTTATTGGAACTTGTGGAACTCGAATTTACAAAAAGTTACCACAAAGTCGACTTCTTTGTTCGGGTTAAAGCTTTATGAAATTAGAATTTTGATATGGGTATGTTCCAAAACTTTGTTTGTAACAATTTGTTTTCATAATATGAAAAAAATGTTGACAGAATGTTTTTTAGTGGCACGTTTTTTGAAAATATATCACTTGGGTAAAATTTATTTAAAACTATGTATAGAAGTTTTTTGTGAAGCAGAAGCGACGTATTTCACGGTAAATAAAAAGCTGAAAAGATTAATTATAAAAAACACAATTGTGAGTCACATTTTTTGGGTTTTTTTAACTCTATCAACACAAACCGTACGGGCTGAATAGCTTTTTTAATGAAAAACTATCAACAGAGATTCTAAACTGTTTTTGAGGTGGTAAAAAATTCTGTTTTATCAAGGCTCGTAAAAAAATACTAGCCGAAAAAACAGACTGGTTCAGTCAGATGCATATGGTTAGTTAAAGGTTAATTACATAAGGAGCAAAATTTATAGTCATATCAACCGATTGTATGTGGCATACGTGAAATACGACTCTGGATGATTATTTATTTATTATACTAATTTCAACAATACGATAATTAGCATAATAACTGATATAAATTGCAAACATATATAGAATTTAATTGATTTTTAATTTGCATTTAATATTTTGTATTAGCAGAATAGAAAATTATTTAACCAATAAGACATTGTAGTCTTTCATATGTTTAAATGTTTGACAATTTATAGTTTATTAATATAATTCTATAATTTCACAAAATCACCGTGTTTTATCACGGACAATTAAGGGATTATTGGCCATAATAACCTCAACAATAATTTTACCCCACAGCTATACTGCGGATAGAAATAGATTTTATATTCACAAAAAAAGAATGAATGAATGAAAAATACATGTGATAAACATTTGAAAAAAAAAGTATTAAAAATTTTTCACTCTATTCAATTGTATATATTAATCGGTACAAACCCGACTTGTCATAATGACCTTGTCACTGATGCAAAAATTTGATTAGATGAAGCAAATGATATTTTATCTAAGGTATCAGAGGGGTCAGTTGGAGGTTTTAATTTTTATACAAAAAATCAACAACTTCGAACCGAAGTTCTCGAATTGTGTCTTGCAAAAAGGCAAGATTTATTTTATACTTAATGATATTTTCAGCAACAAGAGTATGTTTGGAGTCACATAAAGTACTACCAGAATTGTAAAAAACCATTTCAATAGAGTTTCTAAATGGCATGACGCATAAAATTGTTGTGATATTTTGCATCAAATTGTATACGTGATGTTGCATACTAATATAATAAAGTGAAAAAAATATTTTGAATACATTTACTGAACATGTGCGAGTTTTAATATTGTCAATCCTGTAAATGTTCTTTGTGGTAATAAACCAAATTCATCAGTTGTTTAAGAACCATTGCACGCACATTTCGAGCACTGAAAAATTATTGCGGATACATCTTCGGTACGTTCAGAAAGTTGTTTTCAAATTTAGATAAATTCGGACCTACTCGGGTATATTCGAAAAATCTTTGGTTTATCTTCTTTATTTTAAAATTGTTCAGAAAAATTCGTGTTTAATTTCAATTCTTTCGAGAATATTTGGGTCATATTTATTTAAATTCATTTTAGAAATTTTTTAATGTTCTTTTATAGTATATTCTGACATTTGGTTTAATTCCTGTTCATTCGGAATTTTTCGGAAACGTTCGGGTGTATTCGAATTCACTTTTGGTACTTGCGGGAAATTTCGGATTTATTTCCGGTAAATTCGGTAGTGTTCAGGATTATTCGGATTTGCGTCTGTCACGTTCGGATAAATTATCTGGTAACTTTGGTGTATTTTTTTAATATTAGTGAAAAATTTTACTGTATGTTTTTTGTAATAACCAAAGTGTTCGATATGTTTGGCGACGGGTCGCAGTCACCCCACAAGGTCAAACTTACCTTGATCGCGCGAGAGGGTAAAGCTCTGTGGTGTTTGTTTTATAAATAGGTGTTTTTGTGATTGAATGTTTTACAGTGCAGAATTATTGGAATACATTAATTACTAAGAAGGTCATACGAACAAGGTCATATCAATTCAGAAGGACTCTTTGAAGCCGATTGCATCGACAGTACTCACAACAAGGTTTGTTTATTTTTGTATACAAATAAGTAAATGATCAATATAACATTTTAGATAAAGGTAAAGTATCTAAGGCATTTTTCAATCACGAATCTCTGTCGTATGAAAATGATTGATGGAGATAATTTAAAAAATTGAATAAACAAACAATTCCGATTTCAAATTGAATAACTTAATATTATTAATTCGTTTAGAAAAAAATGTTAGCCACACAAATAGTGAGGAAAATAAAAATGTTTAATATTGTTGACACTTCGAGTCTGTTTCATTGTTCTAATGAAAACATATTTTGGCACAATGTTATATCACTTGTTTATATTTTTTCTATGAATATTTTTCCACTGTTGCCAAGTTTATTTTTTTTTTCTTTGTGGTAAAAATTTTTTTCAGTCAAATATTGTGATATTTGAGATATTTTAAAAACATCTTATAGTTCAGTTTTATTATGAATTATTATTTTTTAATGAATTTTCATTTGAAATTATTTCAAATTATTTGAAAAAAGTTTCAAATTGTTATTTGATCTAATCTATCAAGTTTTCCTTTTCCCGACTTGAATAAAATTAAAGAAAAATAAAAGATGAAAAGAAAAAGAAAGCGAATGCGTGAGACTATTATTTACGCGTAAATTTGCTTCGATTAAACTTTACTTTTACTTTACTTTAACTTTTAATGATACGACAGTAGCGTATTTAATATTATGTAATTTTTGTAATTGTAAAAACTTTTGTAAAACGCTCGTACAAGTTCTAATTTTGTTTATCGTTATCAGAAATAATAAGAAAATGCTATATAGAAACGTTTTTTTTTATATTTTTCAATAAGATAAAACTTTTCAGAATTTTTAAAAAGTTTCAAAAAATGTTTTCGGTCGATCATCGGAAGCAGGAAATTTCTTCATTATATTAAAAAATCTTAAAGAAGTATAATTTCTTTTAAAACATTTCTTTATCAAATTCCCCCAAATGTTTTTTTTTTAAATGAAATTTAACATTGTACTTTTTATAAAAAATCACAATCGTAAAACATAAAAAAACAAGCATGGAAAATTATTGTTACTTTCAAAATGAAATGAGACAAAAACTAATTTACACAAATGGATGAAATTTTTATTTATGAAAGACGCTGGATAATTCATGCTATACAATTTATCATGAGTTATGAATATTGTCAAAGTTCATCTTAACTGTAAGTAACTATTATACGACTAAGTATATGATTTTCAAATATACTATTATGCAACGTGTGTGCCCGTAGTCAAAAAACAGTCCCGCTTAAACGATACCTTACATTTATAGGATTTCATTGTTCTTTAATTTTTTTATTAATTTGTACACGATATTATTACGACGACGTAAAATTGAGCTATTTTAATATGAAACACAGTTGCACAATGACAATTTCCATTATTTCTATTGCTTTTGAATCGCGACGCCAAAAATTATGAAATACACATCGTACGCGTAATACGAAACTCAATTCCGCTCCTCATCTAATCCGTCAGACATCTGTCACAGAGATCCTATGATTCCATTATTTTTCAATCTTAACTGGGTCCAAAAATTTTGACGTTTTTATATACCTACCAATACGCCAATCCATTAACAAGTGCTGAACATATGTTTCTGCAGTCTTGAGTTAATTGTTATCAGTGCTATTTATTCATTTAAAAGAGATAAAATAATTTCTTCTTTTTTCTTTTTTTTGAACATTTTTCTTCAACGTCTCACTCAACATTGAATATAAAAACAGTTGAATAAAATTACGACATCTTTTTTTTTTCAACAAAACAGAAAATAATTTAAGATACAAACAAAACAAAACAAAACGTAACAGAAGAAACAACAACCCGCACGGACGAAAATATATTTCGAAAATATAAACAAAATATATTTTTCGTGTAGAAAATATGTTCCGGCAATAAGTATGATATTTAATTTATTTTTTTTTTTATAAATTCCATTAAGGTAAACGTACCTAATACGGTTATAGTGTTATTGTTGTTTAAAATATATTATGAATTTGAAATTTGATTCAAAATAAGAATCAGTTTTATAACAAACTCAACACAAATAGGTACACTATAACCGTATTAGGTACCGTTACCTTATATAAATCTATATAAAATATAAAATAGAATATATTTTGTATACAAAAAATTTATAAAAAGCGGCAATAAGTATAACAAAATAGAATATATTTTGGCGGTTATATTTTCATCCGTGATGGAAGGGAATTGTGGCAAGACCATCATCAAATTTTGAATGAGGGTTCCCCTTTCAAAGGACATAATAAAAAATGATCGTCACAACAACATACTCAAAGTTAGTGAGAATCATCTGACCAGCACTTGCCAATGTCAAATTGTGAGTTTGGTCGTGTCCCTCGTGTTGGTGCTGATTGTAATTGAGTTTCTTGATGTCGTCCTGGTGGCCCGACGGATGATAACTTTGGTGTCCATTGTGATCAAAACCATGACCGGTGTGGTCACGCTCAAAGTCCCAAGTCTCTTGCGAGTAGTCCTCTTCATGGTCGTTGCTCGACCTCTTGGACCTTTTCCTCATCGGCCTGGTTTTATTATTTTTCGCTCGCGTCTTCAGGATCTCATGATTCGGCATCTGGTCTGCCGGAAGTTCGCCCAAGTAGGTCTTGAGCGTCGAGTCTTCGTCGTCATTTTCTTGCTTGGGTTCAGTGGTCGTGGTGGAATAATAACTGACACTCTGAGCATCGACCATCTGCATATCATCGACATCGTTAAATTTGGTCCTATAATTTTCAGCAGGCCTGTACCTCGCGTTGTCATAGGACCCTTCGACGTCCGGCTCCCTGAGGATCTCAACGTTCCTGAGGATCGGTTTGAATCCGCCCTCGACAACTATGGAAGCCGGGTCGAAGCCCGACTTTTTCTTCTTCAAGACAGGAACGAGGGAGAGCTTGGTGGTGACGTCGTGGAAGGTCGGATCCAATTCGGAAGGCTTGTGGTCGAGGTACCGCGGCTTAACATCGTATTTGGTGAGCTTGGAGTGGGCGATGTTGTGCTTCCTTGGCATGGCCTTGGGCATGGGTGGGAGGTAGAGGGCCTTTTTTCTTTCCATCATAGCCATGGGCCAGGAGGGCAGGGTCATCATCGTGGGATTGGGCATGGAAGGCATTGACATGTAAGACGACGGTATGATGTGGCGGCGCATTGGTTTCCTGAGGAAGATGAGCTGCGTTTTGTGGGGTTGGTGGAACAACTGGTGCTGCGGCTGTTTGGAATACAGGAACGTCTGCGGGATTAGTCCGTGCATGGGAGGGGTTATTTTCATCGTCGCGTAGTTCATGATTGCTGGTCGGGGATCTGGAACGAGTTTAGAGAGTTGGTTAGTAGGCCTGGTGGCTTGCTCTAATTCGGATACAGCGTGAACGGCGTATGCATGCGGCACTCCGTTCTCCATGACGAGATGATTCTCCGCGTAGTTATTTGAAGCGGCTACTTCTTCGCCATGACGCGTCAAAGGATGCGCATCCTTATTTGCGTATGGCCTATCAGCTGATGGATTATGCGACAACTTTTGAGCATGCTCCTCGGATGGCAGCGGTTGCACCCGCTCGTAAGTGTCATGGATGTTATTTGGAGCGAACGTGCGGGTTAGTTGCATATTATGCGCATTTAAACTCAACGTATTAGTCTTTGGATGGTAATGAGGATAGTAGTGATGATGATACGGATGCACTTGAACGCTGTATTCTTTATGGAATCCCGGGTTCCTCTGGAACAACTGCGGAGCGCCCGTTACCTTGCTTGACACCCGGAGGCTGCTCTCTTCCTCGATGTCCCTCTGAGGATGACCGCTCGGCTCGGCGTACTGGGCATGAATCTCGCTACCAGCACCGGCCTCGTCGCAGACATCCAGCACGTTTATCTTCCAGCCCAAATGACGATGTGTGAAACACTAAAATCATAACAGTCGCCAATTTTCATTTTTAACCTTTTCAGGCAATGAGGCACATATGAGGCCAGATAATGAAAATTATGTTTTTAATTTTTAACCACAATATTATTGTTTTGTTATGTTCCGAAGATAAACCATATGTAAATGAGCTTTAAGGTGGAAAAGGTGGCGTTTTTTGGTCAGAATTCCATAAAATTTAAATCACTTGCTCTATTCAGTAACATACGTTTGTTAAAAAAATTTTAGAACAATTGACCATTTCGTTTTGAAGATATTTGTCTTTTTGCATTACGTTGCAGCGTCAGTGTCAAAACAGACATTATTTTTTGTTTTCATCAAACGAGATGTCAGGTTTTTTCACACGGAGAAAAATGATATTTTAAATTTTAGTATTAAAAATCATAAAGTAGTGGTATACTTTTGTGAAGGCGATTTCTACTATTAATAATACTAAAATTTAATATAAATCATATTAAAATTTAGTATAATGATATACTAAAATTCAGTATCTAAAAATTAGTATTAGATAGATACTAATTTTTAATTTGCCCTCTCACGTTCATATTGTTGGCTATAATTAAATAATTTTGTATAAGAATTATAATATTTACAATTGAATATTGTTTTTCAAACAATTGCTTATTAACTGTTGTTTGAAGTTGTTTAAACTTTCCGTTGTACTCGGTAATTTTAGTTTTTCCCCAGGACAGTACATTGGCAAAGATAATGAAGAAGTGCCAGGAATTCCCACATTATCATCATCTGAATCAGAATCATCCTCCGAAACATTACTGACACCTCTAATAACAATGAAAAAACTTTTAATTTATAAAAATTAATGTATAAAATAAATTTTAATTATAAATGAAAATTAACGTACTTTCGATAATATATACAAGGAACAAGGAACTCAAGTTCTTTCTGGTAATGCGAACTAGCCTTGTAAGCGTCTAATAAGCTTGCACCAGAGGGAACTCGTTTCATTTTTGATAATGAATTCAAGAAATTTGATCGAATCGATTTCCACGTTGCTGTACATATGTCACCTTACAAAATATTCATTCCATTTTCATTCCAAAAGTTACAATTGATAACGATAAATTGAAAAATATAAATATACTAACTTGAAAGGTTCAACACCTCTGCAATGTGCGAAAAACAATTAAGTTTCATCATTTTGTTTTTACAATGTTCATTTTTTTTGTCATATAGCATAGGATATCGTTCAACCATTGTGATAAGAAGTTTTATTGTTTCATCATCCATTTTGGCTAAAACTCGAAATTATTCGAACGATTTATTATTTTATTTACTAACAATAAAATTATAATTATTAACTACAACAAAATCAATTTTCGAATAATTTTAATTACATGAATATTTTAGAATAAGAAATCAAAATTTTGCAATAATGCATCATGGGATTTCGTTCGGTCTATTGACGTAATATTGATTCTGCATTTTTCCAACATTCGACTGAAAGTATTCATTTAAAATGTCCCGAATTTCATTCATCATTCCTGAATTGTTTTGATTTCGATTCTGATCATCAAGCTCTTCGCGCCATAATCCAGGGACAAAGTTACCATGTTCATCATATCTATCTAAGTAATTATTAGCTGCATATAAGTTATTGCAATGGGTATCGCCTTGTCTTTGCATTGCAAAGTTATGAAGAACAATAGTAGCAGCGATTATCGAGTCCGTTACTTCGGCACTGACAGAAAGTCTTGACCAAAGTATGCGCCAACGAGATACCAAAATCCCAAAAGCATTTTCTACAACTCGACGGGTTCTCGAAAGACGATAGTTGAAAATTTGTTCGGAAAAAGACAGATGATTTCCAGAATATGGTCGTAGAATGTAGGGTTTCATAGGAAACGCCGCATCTCCTACTAAATAGTAAGGACAGTTTATGTTGGTGTTTGGAATTTGTTGTGGTGGAACATGCATCTCGTTATTATCAAATTTTGTCCCCATTGCAGTCATCTTAAAAATTCCACCATCACTTTGAGAGCCATATGCTCCGATATCGCAGAGAATGAAATTATAATTTGCGTCTACGATTGCTTGGAGCACTATGCTAAAGCTGCCTTTGTAATTGTAGAATAAAGTTCCAGATTTACTTGGTGCTCAAATCACAACATGTTTTCCTGATTTGAAATATTTTTATAATATATTAATTATATTATAGATCATTAATAATTTATGACATATAATTGTTATTGTAAAATAGGTAAAAACATTTATTGCACATTTTTCTCATTTTGGACATAAAAATTTTAGAATTGACTAAAAGGTACCAAAGGTACAAAAGGTACCAAATAATCAACTCTTATTTTCGAGTAGTAGGTCAATAGATATTATTAATTATTAATTAATAAATAATAACAACTCCTTAATTAGTTATGACTTATGACTCTAAAAGATATTGATTAATTCGTTAATTGTAATTAATACCGTCTAAAGCACCAATACAATTTGGCAAATCCCATTTCTCAAAAAATCTTTAGATATTTCTCTCCATTTTTGTTCTGTAGGTGGTATTAAATAAATAGGTGACAGCTTATCCCAAATGATCATACATGTTTCTTTGATTATTGTATGTACAGTAGATTTACCAATGAGAAAATTTATGGATAGACTTTGATATGAGCTACCATGGGCTAGAGAACTAATTAATGAATTTGATATATTCAATAAATCATATTATTAAATTACGATTGTTACCATAAGTAGAGGGCACCCTTACATTTTCTTAACTTTGTATCATTTGCCATAACTAAAATTTGATGAAAAAGTAGTAAAAATAGAATATTTGGAAGAGTTCAAGTTCAAAATTGTAATTTAAAAAAAATTCAACTTTCCTATATAATTTGTCAAAATTGATAAGGTTTGAAAAAAGTTGAAAAATATCAGCATGCCCTATAATTTTTTAGCCAAATATATGTTTCCAACTAATTCAATATGATTAAAAAAAAGTTTACTTCAATGTGAGTACCAAACGAAATTCAGGCGATAGAGGTCGACGGATACTGTGTTTTTGCAAATTCGGTCCAATTAATTCTAATAATTGATCAAATTGCTCAGTCGTCAGTCGTGTAAATTCAAAAAATTTTCCCGCATCATATTGTTTTATGTGCTGAAAGTGAGTGTCGAATTGTCCCTGTGAAGCTCTCATTAAAAACAAAGGTCGCACCCACCACCTACGTGGATTTCTTGCGTGCCTCATGACAACTGTTGTTAATATTAATGCAACTATGGTTAGTACTTGATTCCTTTTAAAATCGTTGTGATCCATTATATTCAATTGTTTGGATCTAAAATTAATGTGGATACTCGTCACTTAATTCCTTATTAATTGTTATAAAATAGTGAATTGCATGTTCCCCACTCGTGCAAAAAAGCACTTTCTGCACTCGTACAACACTATGCCAGATTATAGATAAATAGATAGATAGATAGATACTAGATAAAACACTATAAGTAGATTTTGTTGTAGTTATTATATTTCTCAAATTCATCAGAGTGTAATAGGGTTAAATAATCAGCGGGATAAAAATGGTCAACATTGTTGAATTCGATTATAATTAGAGAAAGAAAGGTTCAATTCATCGTTCGAAACAAATTTTTTTTACACAAAAAACCAAAAAAATAGTTATTTATCACATGAAATACTGACCATCTTTACCGTAATTATATATATCCAATATTTTTTTTAATTTAAATAAAATTTTAGGTAATGTTACCAAACAATCAGAAATCCAATCAAAAATTTATATCAGTGAATATATGCAGGTATGATCAGTCTATTATTTAATTCCACCAATCGATTGCATTAATGCCTTTTATGGTATCCTTTTTTATTTTGGTTATATTATGTTTGACAGCTTCCATTCACAGACAATAAATATATTGTTTCCAAATTTGAACATGTCAAAGAACGTGTCACAAATGCTAAACAAAAGATAATCAAAAAGTTTATAAAAACAAAATAACCAACCAAAAAAACTAAACAAAAGTGAGCAATAATAAACAAGTTTTTGGAGCAACAAAAATCAATTATACATTTTGAATTAACATAAACAACGGTAACTCTACTGAGTATTGAACAATATTTGTTCCTTATTGAATAGATAGAAGACCAAATTTCATTTGATTCAGTTTGATGTGGTTTTCTATAAATAAGACTTTGAATATTTTCCTCTTTCAAGAAGATTAGAACGATGGTTTGCAGCAAAGCTGTTTTATCTTTGATCGAAAAACATCCTGCTTTATGCGACCCACGTAACCCTAATTTCAATGTCCAGGCAGAAAAAAAAAGATTGTTTAAGTTCGTTGCACAATCTCTATCGACAACAGGATTACCAAATTTTATCATCTTCATCATATACAAACGTCAGAAAGCCTGATATCAAATCCTTCTGAGTGAATACACTAAAAAAAATCACTTATATCAATTATATAATATATTGCAAAAATTCACTTGAATTGATTATATTTCACTTGAATCGATTATATTTTATACTTTTTTTTAACTTATTTTGAATTGAATTCATTTAATTCGACTTTAATCAAGTATATATATTTTTAAATATATGTGAACATATTGTCTACTTTATTCAAGTTAAATATATACTTGATACAAGGCAACATTTTTTTCAGTGTAATATTAAACAATATTATGGTATATAATATCTAAATGAAAATTTAATTGATATCATGTGATTATCCTTCTATCATTTATAAATTTATTATTTTATCTGACGTGATTATCATATACAATTTATAAATAAAAAAACGGAGAAGACTATTAACTATTATTTTAACTATTAAAATAATTTCTTCCAGCCGACGTAATTGTCACACGTTTTAAATCAATCAAAGATAACTTGACAAGGCATCTCAAAGACATGCCTGAAAATGGTGATATATATGAACACCTGAAGTCAAAGAATTTTGTATTGATGGATAAATTGAAATTTTATTATAAATTCCATTCCAAAAATAAGTAATTAGATTTCCTTATTTCATATTTAATATTGCATTATTGTATTTGGGATAAAAGCACATTTAAAAATAAATAAAATTTCAGAAGGTTGTCAAAGGGCACTTTAAAACCCAAAGCCACTAATCCAACGGTAATACCACTGGAAATAATTCCTGTGCAAGATGATAGCGATATACATGTAAATTGTTTTTTCTTATTTAACCATTTAATTTAAATAACTGTAAATTTATTCAGTTCAAATTCCTTTAAATGGTTGTGCTAAATAATTTTGTGTTTATTATTTATTGCTCATTAGATTAGTTTTTATGAAAGTTATTTTAAACGTAGGTGGAAATGCCTATTGGAGCTCAAAGTGAACCAGATGATATGTCCATGCCAAGTGTAACAGATTACATTGTCAATCCTGATGGAACGTGAGAACTACCAAATATTATAGCACTAAAAAAACTCACTGACATCAAGTATATAATAAACTTGAAAAAATTCACTTAAAGTAAGTATATTTCAATTTTTTCAACTTATTTTGAATTGAATTTATTTAATTTGACTTAAGTCGAGTATATATATTCTTAAATTTATGTGAGAATATTTTTGATTTCATTCAAGTTAAATATACTTGATACAAGGTAGCATTTTTTTCAGTGAGATCATAATAACTTTAAATATAAAATACATTATTATTAATATTGTTGATATTATTGTTCAATAACCGATTATTGTAAATAAATTTCAGTCTTTTGGAATGTTCCTCAAGCAACAATGATTTGAATTCATCAAATAGTGATCCTTTAACGCAATTGTCCTGTTCCAATTTTCCAAAACCAAGCTTAAAAAATACTCCTATGATGTCAAAGTTCCCATCTGCACAAAATGATATAAAAAAAAACTTCAATCCAATTTTTCTATTCCTAAAAGTTTTTCTACTCCCAAGGATAAGTCTGCGAAAAAAAGAAAAACAATATCAGAAAAAGAGAATTCCATTGTAGATAGATGCGAATCTCTTCTCGACAAAATCTGCGATGCAGAACCAAAAACAAAAAAATTGATGCGAACCACCATTTTTCAATGTTCATTTATAGTTTGTTGAATAATTAATCTGATAAAGATTGCAAGAGAGCAAAAAAAGAGATTAACAAAGTTTTGTTGGAAGAATATTCCTAAAGCAACGCACTCTGTATTTATTATATTTGATTAATTATAACTTATGTATAACATTATTCAAAAATAAATATAATTATGTCAATTTCAATTTCCTATGTGTATGTTTGCTTCTTGATTTTCTATGTTAATATTAAATTTTGGATAAAGTTTATAAATTTCGATGCATTTAGACCATAAAAGATTAATCAATCATTAAGTTCAATGATTTAAATATACAAAATAGTCATCAACATTTGGAATGTATGAATGTAAAATCGAAAATACTTGCGTTGAAAACATTTTATTTTTAAGCAAAACATTATACAGTTTTTTTTAGTTTTCATTCACAATATTTCAAAAATGATTTATAAGCGAATTCGTTCATTTCAAACGATTCCACCTGTCACGCGGATACGCCGGATACGTTGCCGATGCGCTAACGCTACGGCGGGCGCGTGCGTATCGTGCGCTTGCGCGCAGCGTACCATACGCTCCGAAAATCGTCACTCTGAACGACCCTTTAGGGTCAGTATCCGGCCTTTCGCGTTGGGCACTTTCCGTCCCGACGGATTGTTGAACGTGTCTCTCGCTTAGCGCATATTGGCCGGTGCTGTCCTTCGGGTCAGTATCCGGCCTTTTGCGTTGGGCACTTTTCCGTCCCGACAGATCGTCGAACGTGT